>JAODAL010020570.1:0-69092 GCA_025379985.1 Phyllomedusa bahiana | reverse complement strand
TACCCTTTATTTTTGAAGAATGAATAGGTCCATGTATTGTGAGATTTTGGTGTAAACCTCCTTCCATCAGCAAGGGCATTAAAGATGAAACGTGGGGGGGTCTTTCGCATGACCAATAAACCCAAGCACACCACCAAGGGAGTGGTTTCGTAAGAAAGCATTTTCAAGGCTGGGGGGCCCGCCAGTTCCAGTTAACCCCATAAAAAAACCTTTTGGGAAGGTTAAGGCCCGTTTTTCCCCAGGGGCAGCACCAAAAAAAACACTGTCAAAGGGGAGATCTGCATGGGATAGGGGCCAGAAACCCTATCAGTGTGTGCCAAACTTATAAGACTTAAGAAAACTTTTTGCCCTCTTATTGCCAAAAAAGGGAGTATAACAAAGTATTGGGATTGAACTTTTTTATTGACCAGATACTTATTTTCCACCATAATTTGAAATAAACTTTTCCAAATCAGACAATGAGATTTTGGGATTTTTTTCTCTTTTTGCTGCATAGTTGAGGTCTACCTTTAAAAATGTCAATTACGGGCCTTTCTATCTTTTTAAGTGGAAAATTGCAAAATTGGCGGGGATAAAACTTTTTTCCCCATGTATACGGGGTTACAAAAAAGCACGGATATTTCATCTTATATGGACTAAAATCTGGAAAAAATTACACTTTTTGGGTGTTGGAAAGATTTGCAACAGAGAGAACTCTAAATTTCCTTGATATATATCTGTATGACAAATAATACAGGGTATTTTTAAAAAAAGGTTTTTTCCCCCCAAAAACTCAAAAAAAGCTTTTTCCACCAGTTAATTTTCCCAAACCCAAACCACTTTTTAAAAAAAATTTTTCTTTGTTTTAGGAATTTGGTAACGGGTTTATGCAATTACTAAACCCCCCAAGCCAAAAATTCATTTTTCTCAATTAGAATAATTTACGCAACAACCACAATTTCAAATACATTTTTTCTAGGGGAAAATTTGGTAAGGGTCTTTTATGCAAGAACTCTATCCCAAAAATGGAATAATTGATTTTCTTAATCCGAAAAATTTGCAGCAAGCACACAGGATTTGAAATAGATTTCTTTCGATAGCAGCTTTGCTAACGGTGTATCCACCAGGAGCTGTACTCCCAAAAAGAGAAAAGTGAACTTTTGGGCACTTAATAAAAGTTTCACCAAGCAACCACTTTATTAAATAGATTTCTTTCTTAGGGGAAATTTTCTAAAGGCGTATTAGCAAAAGCGTACCCCCCCAAAAAAGCAAAAATTTCCTTTGGGCACTTAATAAAAATTTTCACCAAGCAACCACATTTGAAATAATTTCTTTCCAAAGGAGTTTGCTAACACGTATTTGCAATGCGTACCCCAAAACACAAAATCCTTTTGGGAAACTCAATCAATTTTTTTAAAACGTTAGCATTTGAAATAAGATTTTTTTCTATAGGACATTTAATAACGGTGACTTCTACAGTAGCTTTACCCCCAAACTAGCAAAAATGACCATTTTGACACTCAATAACATTTTCAAGAAGCAATAGTATTTCAAATAATATTTTTTTCCATGGAACATTTACTAACCGTGTCTTCTACAGTAGCTGGACTCCAAAAACAACAAAAATTACCTTTTTGACACTCACTAAAATTTTTAAGAAGCAATTAGTATTTGAAATACTAACAGGACATTTACTAACAGTGTCTTCTACAGTAGCTGAACCCCAAAGCAGAAAAAATGACCTTTTTGACACTCAATAACATTTTCAAGAATCAATTAGTATTTGAAATAAGTTTTCTTTCTATAGAACATTTACTAACATTGTCTTCTACAGTAGCTGGATCCCCAAACCAGCAAAAATTACCTTTTTGACACTATAAAATTTGCAGCAAGCAACCAGTACTGTATTTTAAATAGATTTCTTTCTATTGGATATTTGCTAACGGTGTCTTCTGCACTAGCTGTACCCCCAAAACTGGAAAAATGAACTTTTGGACACTGAATAAAATTTGCAGCAAGCAATCAATATTTGAAACCAATTTTTTGTATTGAAGATTTGCTAATGGGGTCTTCTGCAATAGCTTGACCCCCAAAACAGCATAAATGAACTTTTGGGCACTCAGTATAACTTAACTAATGCTATCTATGATTCCCTAAGCTTGCTGTACCCCCCCTCCCCAACTAATGTAACTAGCATCTTTTTTCTGTCTAAAATCGCTGAGAAATTGTGCCTGCATGCATGCAAGCAAGCAAGCAAGCAAGCAAGCAGATAGTCAGAGAGCAGTGCGTTCAGTACAGAGAGTGAACTGCAAATAGTGTTCACAAAGAAATACAGTGACATACATATAACAGGGTCATGTGATTTTAGCAACCAATGAGATTCCAGGCACCCTCTGTGCTGATTGGATGGCCGCCTAAAGTGCAGGAAGCAGCTAAAAGTGAAACTAAAAATGGCGCTTCAAGTCCACGTGTCGAATGCAAATTTTTCTCAAACGAACTAAATAATCAAGAAATTTGACTCGAACTTAACTTTTCTCAAACCGTTCAATCAACACTAGTGAGGAGATGAAAGTCAATAGAGTGGGCTCTGATTGGTGAAAATGGGTCTGAAAGAATAAAGAGAAATGGAGGCTAACGGATCGAGAACTTGAAGAAGCTGTCAAGTTTGGTTGAGGAAGCCTGATGATATAGGATTGTTTCACAGCCAAAGGCGTTAGATAGTGTTGATCAAACTGTTCTAGAAAAGTTAAGATCCATGTCTTTTGTCTATAAAAAGTCTGTGTATTTTCAGTTTGTTGTATAACACTATCTGAAGATGGGAGCTAGTCCTCTCGAAAACTCACTATCAAATATACTCAGTTAGCCTCTAAAACAGTGTTTCTCAACTCCAGTCCTCAAGACCCACCAACAGGTCATGTTTTCAGGATCTCCCACAGAATGCACTGACAATAAGTGTATCACCTGTGCAGAATGCACTGACATTCATTATATAACCTGTGCAATACTGAGGAGATCCTGAAAACATGACCTGTTGGTGGGTCTTGAGGACTGGAGTTGAGAAACACTGCTCTAAAAAGTATCGCCTGATTTCTTCACTCTTCTACTAGAAGTTTTAGTAGAACTTCTTGAATTTTTAGAACTCGAACCAAACATTTTACTGTTCGTTCTAGTAAAGTTCTAGTTCTAGTTCAACACGTCATTTTTTTCTGCACTTTTGGCAGCCATCCAATCACCTTTCTGGAATTTTGGTGGCCATCCAATCAGTGCAGAGCACAGAGAAGTGTAAAAAACGTCATTGCTGATGTGTAGGGCTCTCACTGGCTGCTAAAATCACATGATCATGTTATATATATTTCACTGTATTGCCTTGTGAACGCCATTTTAAGCTCGCTCTCTGTACTGTACAGAGTGCTCTTAGTTAGTTAAATTAGTTAGTTAGTTAAATAACAATTTCCTCTCCATAGACATCAATAGTTAGGGAGTTTGGTATTGCTGCCTGCATCTTTACCATAACCAGAAGCTGTTATTTGGTGACATTTGCAGGCTTACATAATGCCTAACTCTTATATACATGGATACATATCATACAGAGTACTTGGATTTGCTAAATCATACCTCCAGAGGCCCATAGTTCCGTTTTGCAGTTTTAGGGGTTCATAATTGGTAAACACCCCGTCTCCAAATCTTCTATGAGTCAAAGGGGCTTTTGGACCCCTCAGAATGCAGGGCCCCACAGCAGCTGCTACCTCTGCACCTCATATACCTATGCCTCTGCTTGCAAGCTATTGTCATCTTTTTAGTTAGCCATTGAAAGGAATGAAGTATTTTCGCCTCTCAATTTTATTCTGTAAACTCTTAGAGCCAAATTGTCTTCAATAAGTTTTCCCACGTATCCAGTTTACTGTTACGGATGGTAATTACAGCTTCTCCTCACCTGTATAGGTATAAAAATTAACTTGAACATCTTCTCCCATTGATTTTAATGCGGTTCGAGTTCGAGCTCTAGTTCGAATAGAACCTCAAACCGAGCACACTAAAGTTTGAGGTTCTAATCGAACTAGAACTTTTTACTGCTCTCTCATCTCTAGCATTGGATTGTTGAACAGGAGTTATGGTGGTCTCAATGCTTAGCTATATGTAAGTATCCTACAAGTTGAGTTACTTCATAAAGTTGAGTATTACGGGTCAGGAAAGGATGACATAGTGTTCCAGCAGGTCAACGTCCCAAAATATACATTGAGTTTGGAGAAGAAATGTTTAAATGACAATGAAGTAGAGTTGTTGCATTGGCCTCCACAGTCCGCAGTTCCCCAACCCAATCAAACACTTGTGGGTAGAGTTGAAGAAAAAGCTGTATTTATACCAAAGTGAGCATGCACCAACATCGGGAACGTGTAGAAGAGATCTGGGATTCAATTTTGGTCGAAACATGCTTGAATGTAATTGAAAGCCCTAAGGGATTCGGGCAGTATTGGAAGCCAAAGCTGGATTTACAAAATATTAAAATAGTAAAAATTAACACTTAAATTTTTAGGAGCAAAACAGTAACAATGCAATGACATGACAAGAATCTGCATAATTAAGCAGATGCTAAATAGTTGCAAGTCAAACTTATCTATAAGATAGTTAAGATGATTGTCTATAAAATGATGGTAGCCTCACATTCAAAGCTGTAGTGGTTGGTGAGGAATGGAGCCTGAAAGTCACAAGTTCAAAACATTGTTATCATTTTGTTTGTCAGTGTATGTTTATCGTAAATAGCTTGATTGTTGTGTCATAAGTGTGATAAAAGCCTGATGTTACGAATTTACTGCAGTGAAGTAACATGCGCCTTTTATGTACAGGGAGTAGGAGTCTGAATTAGGGAAACAGAGAAGTTGAAGTCAGACCTTTGGCTTACTGACTCCACTGTCTTAGAGGTAAGAACAGTTTATTTTGTTGTTTTATGACACTCACTAGGTTTTTAATGTTTTTTTTTAAGTGGTGTCCACTTGCGAGCCATACATGAGTCAATCAGACATACTGGAACGTCCAGGAAATCATACGGGCTCACGAGCAGAGCCTGCACGATCAGCGCATGCAGTCAGCTATATATTACAGCTGACTCCGTGTGCTGTCGGCTTGCTCCAGTCTCAGCCGATTAGCACCTTAGATACTGTGGTTAGAGATGGGCGAATTGATTCTAACGAAAGGGAATTCGTTTACAATTTCAGGAAAACTTCGTTCTGAACGAAGTCGAAGTTTTGGGTTACTTCGCTGAACGAAGTGTGCTTTTGATTGAAAAATGCTGGCGAGCCACATGGCTTTACAGGGGCAAGAACTCTGGGCAGGAAGAAGGGCGTAGCCTACATGACATGTTGCAGAGATGAAGCCAATCAGAGACCGTCCGTGATTTCTGTGACGTCACCGCACTATATAAGTCCCGGGCGCGCCGCTGGGAGCTCATACCGCTCTCCACATGTACTGATTAGGGAAGGTGCTGCCCACGCTACTAATGATATCTCGTACAAAAAAGAATCATTTTTAAACAGCAATTGTTGAGGGGTCACAGAGACTGCTTCTCTAAACGTTCTAATTTCTGATTTTTGTGGGGTATTGGAACTGAAGCCAGGTGTGCGTCCAGTACAGCTGCATATACATTTTAATGCTATCTGCTCACGCACATTGAATAATCCAAGGGTTATTCTAAGCCTGTTCCTGTTGTATTCATTTAAAGAACAAGCTTTTTACAATCCAAATACCACTTCAATTTTGGTTGCTTCAATTCTTTTGCGCAATTTACATCCAGGGTTAATTAAGCGATGTTCTGCTGTTGTGTGTCACTGAAAAGAAACCGATCTTTCACCGCAAAAAATACATTTTTCCTGTAGCATAATTCATTAACCGAAGGTTAATTTACAAGTTTTCTCTTGTTGGTACCTTAAAATACATGCCATTGTAACCCTACAAAGCTGGTTAGTTGTTGGTTGCTAATTCTTTGTGCAATTACATCCAGGGGTTAATTAAAGCGTTGTTCTGCTGTTTGTGTTCACTAAAAAAAAGAAACCGTCTTTTTTCACCGTCAAAAAAGACATTTTTTCCCTGTAGCATAATTCATAACCGAAGGTTAATTAACAAGTTTTTCTCATGTTGTGTACACGGTAAAATACACGCCATTGTAACACGCTATAAAGCTGGTAGTTTTGGTTGCTCAATTCTTTTTGCGCAATTTACATCCAGGTGTTAACTTAAGCGTTGTTCTGCTGTTGTGGTCACTAAAAAAACCTTTTTTACTCTTTCGCACCGCCAAAGAATCAATTTTTTCCTGTAGCATAATTCATATCCAAGGTGTAATTAATGCCTCTTTTTGTGCTTTTAGATTCATTAAAATACACAGTGTTTTTTAACACACATACAAGTAAATTTTTCCTGGCCTTTTGTGGCGCACAATTTATATCCAAGGGTTACCCAAGCTTGTTACTGGGATCATTTAGGCGTCAAATACAGGGTGTTGGTATATATCCATATACAGATATCATCAATCAAATAGTGTCTGTACATTTTAGAACAAAAAGTATGTCAGAAAGGAGAGTGCAGGCCATTCACCTTCGAGTGCAGTGCACAAACATTCCTGGAGCAGGCCCAGTTCGCAGCACCAGCAAGGGACGTCGCGAGCAGGGGTCACTCGGTGAGGCCAGAACTGCCGGTGGCCAATCTAGCTGCCGTGTGTTGGTTTCAGCAACCCAATGGGTTCTTGATTGTTTGACTAGGTCATCCACTTCCTCTGATGACAACTGTAACAAAAGCCCCAGCCAAGAGACCGGTGGGAACGTCAGACAACCCTAAGTGGCATGGCCCGGGATCCGGTCAGCGGCCCTCACCTGTCCCTCAGCCAGAGATCTACTATGTGGTCTGGGCTCAGCGCCACTGTATAGCGAGGATGAACATTTTGAAGAGGGCAGTCAGCAGCTACTTGGCAGCAAAGAAATGGGGCCAATATCCCCTGCTTTCTTGCAGTAAGCGGCAAAGTATAGATGTTGAGAGTGGCATGGAGGTCATGTTGTGAGGGGTCAGCCCCGCATAAAACCAAGCCTTGATAGACAGCAGTGACGATGAAACACAAATAGATGATGATGTAGCCGACGCACGTGGAGCCTGGTGAGGAAAGGCTTCATCATCGTCAGGATAAGTAGGGTCCAGCTTGTCGGCGTCAGGCAGCGGCGCATGCATCAAAGTGGGTTGTGTGGCCGTGAGTCAGCGAGATAGCAGCATTGTGCGGATTCGGGAGAGCAAAGCGGCCACGGGTTATGAACCCGCATCGCAGGTCCAAAGAAAGTACGGTCACAGGGGCTCACCAGCGAGGCAGCGGCGGTAGTCAGTCACCTCAGTGCGGAGCGTTGAAGGTAAAATAAATACTCGTCTGTGTGGCATTCTTTGCTAAACACTCGGAGGAGCCAGAATATGGATATAATGTGGAATCGTAGGCAGAAAAGTGAAGCATGGCCAGGGAGCAACTTTGGCACAACGGCCCTGCGTCAACACATGCAGCGTCACATCACGGTGGCCTGGGAGAACACGTGGATCAGATGTGTGGTCCATCCTGCCGCCAGCCGCAGCAACAGCACATCAAGTGGGCCCATGGGCACGCATTCCATTGCAGCCAGTAAAGGCTCCACCACCTCTGCAGAAGGGAGCTTTTTCTCTTGACTTCATCTCCCGGTCCAGATGCTCCTGCTCCTTGCTAACTCATGGCGCCAGCAGTCGTTCAGCGAGGCTATAGCAAAGAGACAACTGTATGCCGTCCTACCATCCAAAAGGTGCCAGAAGCTGTCCGTGCACCTGTACAACGTGTTGTTTTTGTCAATCCCTCCCTTTCAAATGGTGGAGTCTTCACAGTTCAGAAAAACTTATAGGCTTGTGCTGATCGAGGATGGAGAGTTCCAAGCTGTAATTTCTTTTTTCCAAGAAAGGCAGTACCAAGCACTTCATAAATAGTAGAACAGAAGGTGGGCAGTCCTGGAGCTTATTCGTTTGTTCCAAGGTGCACGGCAGCACGGACATGTGTAGCTGTTAACTAACAGTCAGGGCGTTACTTATCCTTTAGGTCCATCTGGGTGAATGTGCGTCCTGCCCATGCCACCAACAACCTTGGACAGGAGACCCGCTCTTCTCCTCCACGTTTTCAAACTGCGGCTCCTGCCGCCAATGTCCACGCCTCCTCCGCCCCCCACCACCACCCATCTCAGCCTCCACAAGTACTGCTCCATCATACCACATGTGTAGTGGCACAGGCGGTGCACGCATTTCTACACCTGGATTGCCTCGGCGAACGAAGCACACAGGGGGAGGAACTGCCCGCTTCATGCGAGCAAAGAAATCGATGTGTGGCTTTCTCCGCGCCAACAGCAATCGAACATGGTGACGGACATGGAGGAACTACATGGTGTCTGCGCTGCACCAAGAAGGGATAGTCCCGTGCGCCCTGCAATGGCGCATTGTTTCAATTTGGTTTGAAAAGGTTCCTGAAGTCTTCACCGATCTTTCAGAAGATTCTGAAATTGGCCAGGAAACTGTGCAATGCACTTTTTTCCATTCCTACAAAGCCAGTAACATCCTCCTGATTGCAGCGCAGAACGGCCTCCCCCAAACACCTCTGATTATGCGAAGTTTCCACCCTTGAATTCCAGCCTGCACATTTGGACCGACCTGTAGAACAGAGAAAGGCCATTACGATTTTTTTGATGATCCAGGTGGACGATTACTCCCCTGTGTAACTTTGATGTCAGCCGTGGCCAGCTCATGCGTGACACCTGCTGTTTGTTGAGGCCATACGAGGAGGCCTCGTTATTTGTTAGTCGCCAGGACTACGGAATGTAATAACGTCATTCCCACTGCTTCATGTCCTAGAACAGATGCTTAACAAATCTGTCTGGGCAGGGGACTGAGAGACGTGGCACTACATCTCGCGGCCCACATAGTCCGTGGGTAACGAAATGGAGGAGGGATGAGGAGGATTTTGGAGCCAGAAGCATTGTCTGGTGAAATGATTGGATTTTCTACCAGGGTGACAAGAGATGGAAGAACAGGAGCAGCTGGATGAGGTAGATGGAGATTGAGGAAACGAGCAGATGGATCAGCAAGCACCGTGGCAGTATACAATGGAGATGAAGGCAGGGAGCCCCTCGGAGTCACTTGTGCAGATGGCCTCGAAGCATGCGATTGCCTGGCTATGACAGGCCAAATAGTCGCATGCTGGCAGAGTGATGACTTCTGGCTCCTCGCACCACCAACCCTATTGACCCTCGCTACTGGTCCAAAAAAAAAAAAATGGGAGCCTTTTTTCCCCAGATATTGAGAGGAGGACAAACTCAAATACATGGAGAAATCCTCCGAAGTGAGTGGCCGCTGCCTATTGTGCGGCCATCGTCCGTGGACCTTTGAAAGACTATACCGGGGGGTTCTTCCAGTCTCACGTACTACTGCCGTGGCTGCTGGGGGAAGGTGTGTGGGGGGGGGTGGGAGCAGTACCAGCTCCATCAGCAGCAACCTAAGTCTGGATCACTGATGAGCAGTCCTTCACACCGCGCCTGAGTGAGGAGTGCGGTCTGCCAGCAAGCAGCAGGACCTGGAGCCAACACCCTGAACTACGTGGGTGGTCTACTTTGGACAGCACTCTGCCACCGCCATTTTTAAGATCCGCTGGACTACTGGGCAGCCAATACATATTATGTGGTCGCAACTTGCGAGTTTGCGGTGGAGAAGCTGTCCGGTAGCCGCCAGTAGTGGTTGCATCAGAGCTGGTGTTCATTGCGTCGGGTGGCCATCGTTAACCAAAGGAGAACCCCCGCATGTCCACGGAAATGTGGAACAACTGTCTCTTTGTCAAGATGAATCTGGCGTGGATCAGCCAGGATTTCCACACAACCAATGCCTTAGCTCAGACTACATAGCAGCCATGGCGCCTCACCAAACTGTGAGAAATTAGTCCTGGGTTCAAACTACCTGCATCAGCCACTATTCTGATGCCGCCACCCCCGCACTGATGGCCACACATCTGCTGACAGTTTCTCCATCATCCTACGCTCCATCTTTACCAGGGACTGGTATTGCCACCACCACCTTCCACACTCTGTCCATTGTGCCACATTATGACCTCATGCTGCTGCTGTTTGTAGCTGGTGCCATGACATCCACACTGTGTTCATTGTGCAACTCTCTGACCTCATGCTGTGCTTCCTAGCCGAGCCGTCAACCTCCACTCTTGCATTGTGCCACTCTGTGGCCTACCCCTGTTTGTGCCAGCCTCCAAATGTTATTGTGCCACTGCCTTACCTCATGCTGGGCAGCTAGACCATACCTCCACACTTGTCATTTGTGCCCCCCTCGGCTACTCCATTATTGCCACCTCCAGCATGTCATTGTGCCACTGGTCTACCTCATGCTGCTGCTTGTCCGTGAACCCCACACTGTGTCATTGTGCCACTCTGTGGCCTACTCCCCTAATTTTGTCACCTCCAATGAATGGTCATTGGCCCTGTCTGACCATCATGCTGCTTCTTCCGTTACCTCCACACTTTGTCTTGTGCCACTCTGTGGCCTACCTCCCTGTTTTTTTCCACCTTCAGAATGTCATTGTGCCACTGTCCTGACCTCTAGCTGCTGCTGTCCAAGTGACCTACACTCTGGTCATTGTACAACTCTGTGCCTACTCCTTTTTTTTTGCCACCTACAGAATGTCATTGTGCCACTCTCTGACCACATGCTGCTTCTCTTGCATGTCCTCTCCTACATGTCCATGTGCCACACTCGTGGCCTACTCCAGTTTTTACCACCTCCAGAATGTCGACTGTCCACTGACTGACCGTCATGCTGCTGCTTGTCGTGACCTCCACACTGTGTCCTTGTGCCACTCTGTGGCCTGACTCTCCTGTTTTGTCCACCCTCCAGAATGATCATTGTGCCACTGTCTGACAGTATGCTGCTGCTGTGACCTCCACACAGTGGTCAATTGTGCCACTCAGTGGTCCTACTCTAGTTTTGTGCCAACCCACCAGAATTTTCATTGAGCCACTGCCAGACCCTCATGCTGCTGCTGCGTGACCTCCACACTGTGTTCATGGTGCACGTCTGTTGCTACTCCTCGTTTTTGCCACATCCAGAATTTCAATTGTGCCAAATCTCAGACCTCATGCTGCTGCTGCCGTGACCTCCACACTTTGTCCATTGTGCCACTCTGTGCCTACTCCATGTTTTTGCCACCTCCAGATATGTCATTGTGTGCCACTGCCATAACCTCATGCTGCTGATGTCGTGACCTCCACACTGTTGTCGTTCTGCACTTTGTGGCCTACTCCCTGTTTTTGCCACCTCCCTAATGCATTGTGCCACTGTCTGACCTCATGCTGCTGCTGCCGTAAACCTCCACCTGTATCATTATGCCACTCTGTGCGGCCTCTCTAGTTTTTGCCACCTCCAGAATGTCATTGTGCCATTGCCTGACCCACATGCCTGCTGCTGCCGTGACCTCCACACTTTGTCATTGTGCCACTCTGTGGCCTACTCCTGTTTTTTCCACCTACAGAATTTGTCATTGTGCCACTCTTTGACCTCTTGCTGCTGCTGTAACTGTTTCCTTGCCCTCCACACCCTGTGTCATTGTGCCACTTTCTGACCTCATGCTGTTGCTCCTGCTCTCACCTCCACTCTGCGTCATTGTGCCACTTTGTGGCCTACTCCTGTTTTTTGCCACCCTCCAGAATGTCCATTGTGCCACTCCTCTGACCTCTTGCTGCTGCTTGGTGGATGCTGCCGTAACTCCACACTCTGGTCATTGTGCCATCTCTGTACCTACTACTGTTTTGCCACCTCCAGAATGTCAAAGTGCCCTGTTTGACCTCATGCTGCTGCTGTCGTGACCTCCACACTGTGTCCATCTGTGCGCACTCTGTGGCCTACGCTAGTTTTGCCACATCCAGAATGTCTTTGTGCCACTCTCTGACCTCATGCTGCTGTGGCTGTGCCGCGGTCACCGTTCCACACTCGGTCACTGATGTTTGCCACCTGAGCTATCACTTGTTTTTTTTTCCAGCTTTCGCTGCCATGACTTTATCAGGCTTCTTCCCGCTTCCAGTTTTTGGTCAGTTTTGCCCCTCAAGTGCCCGGCTGAATTTTATAGTGAAGCAATTTCTAAGCAGCGTCGGCAGTCATGTGCGTGTCATACACTAAAACACAACATTGTAATTAAGACCAAACTAAGCTCCCTCTGCATATTTAAGCTGGCACAACGTTTCTTCAGACACTCAGCCAGTCTCTGTGCTGCCTGAAATAGCTGTTTTTTAAACGTGATTCCGTCCCAAAGTAATTCGAGACCGAAACAAAATTTTGTCGATAATTCGGCGAAGTTACCGAATCAAATTTTTGAGAAATTCGCCCATCTCTAGGGCTGAGCCCAGACCACATAGTAGATCTCTGGCTAAGCGAACCGGATGGGACAGAGGCGGGTTGAGGACAGGTGAGGGCTGCTTACCTGCTCCCGGGCCATGCCAACTAAGGGTTGTGTCTAACGTTCCCACCGACTCTTGGCTGGGGTTGTTAGATGTCATCTAGGAGGAAGTGGATTACCTAGTCAACCAATCAAGAACCATGGGTTCTGAACAACACACGTCCGCTAGATGACACCGGCAGTTCTGGCCTCACCAAGTTACCCCTGCTGCGACGTCCCCTTGCTGTGCTGCGACGCTCCAGGAATGTTTGTGGCCACTGCCACTCGCAAGTGAAGAGCATGATGCACCTCTCTGTCTGAAATACGTATTTTTCTAAAATGTGACCGACTCTGTTTGATTAAGATATCCTGGTATTTAATAAATACACACCCTGTAATTGACTTCCAAAATACCCACTAACCAAGCTTGGGTAGCTCTTAGATATAAATTGGCGCTCCACAAATGGGCAAGAAAAATTTACTTGTAAGTGCCTGTTTAAAAACACTGTGTATTTACTGAATATAAAAGCACAAAAAGGCTTAATTAACCTTCGGAATGAATTATGCTACAGAATTTCTTCTTGGCGTGAAAACGTTCTTTTACTGATTACAACTGCAGAAAAATACTTAATTAAACACTTGATGTAAATTGCCGCAAAAGAAACGTGCAGCAACAATTACCACTTGTAATGGTGTTAAACAGTGTGTAGTTTAACGGAACACAACAACAGAAAAACTCCGTAATTTATCCTTCCGGATAGGAATTTATCAACCAGGCAAAATATCTTCTTTTGCGGTGAAAAATGAACGTTTGTTTAGTGGACCACAACAGCAGAACAACGCTTAATTAACCCTTGGATCTAAAGTGCGCAAAAGAAATGAGCAACCAAAAAATTAAGTGGTATTTGGATTGTAAAAAAACGCTGTTTCTTTAACTTTGGAAAATATACAAAAAAAAACAGGAACAGCTTAGATAACCCTTGTAGGATATTGTAATGTCTCAAGAACTGAGCGATAGCATTAAAAATGTATATGCAGCTGAATTGAACGCACACTGGACTTTCAGTTACCAATACCCCACAAAATCAAATTATAACGTAAGAGAAGCAGGTCTCTAATGACACGCTGTGACACCACAAAAAATCGCTGTATAAAAGTGAGGTTCTCTAGTATCAGAATATCAGAGCAGCGCAGCACCTTCCCTACACAGCCAGTGTATCGGTATGAGCTGCCAGCTCGCGCCGGACCTTAAAAAGTGCGTTGATGTCTATATGAATCCCGCCGGTCTCTGAATTGGCTTAATCTTTGCACATTTCAATGTAGCGTACGCCTTTTCTTCCTCCCAGACTTCTTTGCCCCATGTAACGCCATGTGCTCGCAGCATCTTATATTATCCAATTAAAATCACTCTTCGTTCCCGCGAATCACCCGAAACTTCGACTTCATTCTGAAGTTTTCCTGAAATTTTAAGCGAATTCCACTTCGTTAGAAGTAATTCGCGCCCTCACACCACCCATCTCGGAGTGCCAACGTTAGTACTTGACACCTTCTACTTTCTTCTCACAGATTCTACATATAATATGTTCGCCTCCTCTGATTGTCTTCGTCAAAAAACAGGCACACCACCGAGTAGTGATTTTACCACCAAAGCTCCGGCACTACTTGGTGTTACCACACCCGCTGACCCAGTGAGCCCCCTAGTGCCGCTACTTCGGAGTCTAAATTGTCTAAATGGGCCGTTTGGGCCTCCGCAACCTCGTACTGCTGCCAAACCCTGCTGACTCCCAGCCACGAACTACGACTTACGGGCTAACACTAGCCTGACAACGCAAGCTGCCCACTCTTCTCCAATGATAATGATGAAGCCCTGTACACTGTTGGTCTGAGTCAGCTCATAGACACAGGGCTTTCAAAACCACCAGTATGCTGATGACACCCAACTTTACATCTCTGGCCCAGACATTAACTCTCTACTGGTCGCAAGGATCCAGATTGTCTGTCATCCAAATCCTCCTCCTCCTCCCCCCTTCCCGTCACCTAAAACTTAATGTAGAAAATAACAGAATGCTTTTTTGTCCAGGGCTGGTACAAATGGTAGTCGGTGTAGGCGACCGAGTAGAGGCGCACTTTCATTACATGGAGGAAAAGATGGTGGCACAAGAGGCAGGAGTGGTGCTGAATTTTCCATTTGTGAGGGGCACGTTTGATGCCTTGTTTACTAGGCAACCTACCTTGTCCCAGCCTTGCTTGCTTCATCACCCGGCTCCCCAATTTCGATCGGCTACATCGATTAGTGTTTGCCTGTCACCGCCGTCCACCTCAACGGGGTCACTGTACAAAGCCTGCCAACTCTCACCATAACCCATATTGCAACTCTCCTCATCACTTTTTTCCCACTTCTGCGAGAAGCAGCTGATGTCTTCCCGCACCCCTCATTGCTGCCCACGTCCTCATAATAGTTTTCATCCTCACTGTACAGTGGCACAGCTCATAGTAGTTCTCTGGCTGTGGGAAGCGAACGGACAGAAGTGAGTTGAGGACAGATGAGGGCCCCTCACCCGGCTCCCCAGTCCATGTCAAACTAAGGGTTGTGTCTGACTAACCCACCGAACTTTTTGGATTCGGGTTGTCAGATGTATCCTGGGAGAAAGTGGTTTAGACCTAATTGTGTGGTCAACACAGGCGCAGTAATTACACCGGAAGCTTGGCCTCATAGGGTGACCCCTGCTGTGACTTCCCCTTACTGTGCTGCTACCTGTGGCGGCTCCAGGAACCTGATATTGTGTTCTTTGACGCTATTGTAGGATCTTAGCCCTCAGCTGGCGCTGCCATGACTTTATCAGGCTGCATTCCCGCTTCAGTTTTTTGGTCAGTTTTGCCCCTTGTTAGTGCCAGGGAATTGAAGGGTGAAGCGTTCTAAGAGCGGGCGCAGTCATGTGCGTGTCATACTAAAACACAGCATTGTATAAGACAAACCATCACCCTCTGCATATTTAAGCATGGGCACAATGTTCTACAGCACCCTACAGGCAGTCTGCACCAGCAAATAGCTTTGTTTGTAACGCGGATTTGGGCCCAAATTATTCGGACAAAAAGAATCTTGTCGGAAATTCAGCGAAATCGGCGAATACGAATTTTGAGAGATTCCCGCCCATCTCTATATGTAACGTAAAAATTTGTTCAAAATAAAGCTTTATGTTTCTCTCAAAAATTAGTAAAATAGACTATCAAAGTTATAACCTTCAAACCCACATGTCACATGGTCAGGAAAGGGGATCAACAATCCAGTCTGGAACTAGTTAAATTGTTAAATTTCGAGGAATTTTCTGAGATTTTAAGAAACCCTACTAGTAGTTGGGACAGATACAAGTACCTGTTATGTTTTCATTTTGTCTCAGTCCCAATCACTGATTGGATTTCCTGATCTTCAGAAAACAACTTTAATTACTTATTACTTCATAAATAATGTGTTTGTAGTGAATAGTTCTGTATTTTATATATTTTTATCTATAGTCTTTATTGGGATGTATAAAATATTAATTGTATTTCAGTGTTTGTTGAAAAATCATGTTAGGAGGGCACCATAAGGCTGTCTCATATTTTAACTGGAATAGCAGATAAAGTTACAATTTATAGAATCCAATATTACCTGCAATGTGTCTCTATTTTAATTATATTAACGTGCCTCCAGATGGAATTTCTAGCAAAAGAGCACTTCGAATGCAAATTGTTAGAGCTCTTAATTAAAAGGAACTATGTACAATGCTACAAATGGTGCTATGCAAAATTATTTGATAGTCTTGAAAACTAATGCTTAACTTTTGAATAATGTTAAGCTGAGGGAATATTGCACTTAATAACACTTACCCATGGTTAGACACGACACTCAAGCTCCAAAATAATTTCCATTTTTATAAGCAGAGACATGAGAATCTTTAAGGTTTCATTTTTTATGAATGTTTTTATAACCAATCATATCAAAAAAGTCAAAAAACTCCAATTGGCAAAAAAAAAAAATAACAACATACAACTGAAACATCAATACAAATTTCAATGACTAAACTAAAATTAGGAGTCCTTTGGCAATATCATTAGTCTAAAAAAGACAAAGATATCTTTTTAGCTGTATACTTTTGTAGGTGTAATACCGGTAAACCACAACCAGGGAATTAACAATGGTTTAGTTATTTGAAAGATGAACTGGAATGTGCACCACACTTTTACTTTTGCTACTTCTAACTGGGTCCACCAGGAACTAGTCACTACAGTCTCTGAGCTTCTGACATACTTTTCCGGCTAGCCCGTGGGACAGAAAAATCCCTCTCTTTCCACACCCTGTATCTCATGTCTGGGTCCTCCAATCAGCTTCCAGGTGCATAAGTTCTCCAGCTGGGCTGCATTGTTGGTAAACAAGACCAGGGCTGGGACGATGGGTTTCAGAGTGGGAGAGGCGGATTATAGAGTGGGAAATATGGTTCAAAGTGTGGAGAGGATTTCAAAGTGGTGGAGGTAGGTTATAGTGGGGGAGGTGGGTTATACTGAGGGAGGGGTAGTTCAGAGTGGGGAAGGTGGGTTATAGTAGAGGAGTAGGGGTTCAAAGAGGGGGAAGTGGGTTATAGTGGGGGAGATGGGGTTCAGATTGAGGGAGGTGGGTTAGGGTACATGCATGTAACAGATTTGGACTCTGAAAATGTCAGTGCTGAATCAGTGTTGTATCCTCTTAAGAAAATCCACACCAGTAAGTGTGGACTACAGATCAGGATTTAACATTGATATTCAGAGGCAGATTTTCAGTCTCCTATATATTATAATCTGCGGCACAGAATCCGGCTCAAGAATTGACATGTCAATTCTTTTTCAACGTTGCAAATTTTCAGCGCTGAAAAAAAATTTCAGTTGATGAAAATCAGTGTTGTGTGAACAGCAATGCTGATTTTCCTTATCAACAATGTAAGGCAGTTGGGTGCGCCCGCCCAGAACAGGTTTGAAATCTATTGAGTGAACAGAACCTTATAGTGGGGGAGGTGGGTTATGGTGGAAGTGGTGCGTTATAGTGGGAGAGGGAAAAGTGCGTTATACTGGGAGAGGGACAGGTGGTTTATAGTGGGAGAGAGGGTGTTCAGAGTTTGGCGGTTTGAATGTGGATTGGGGGTGTTTAGAGTGGGGGCACTTGGTTATAGTAGGGTAGGGAAGAGGGGTGTTTAGAGTGGAGCTGGTGGGGTAAAGGGAAGAGGCGGAGGAGAGGGGGTTTATAGTATAAGGGGGGGCCAGCATCCAGGAAAACTTGGCAGCATCACATCCTCTACAGCAGACACCCAGCATTGCCTGCTGACGGGGATGTCACTAACCTTTCCTGGGCACTGGATAGGCTATTTAGCCTCTTGGAAAGCTAGGTGTTGTCCCATCCCTCAGGTTTTCTGTAGGATTTTTTTTTTTTTTTTTAGTTTTGTTTTTTAGATGTTTCAGTTTTTAACTACAACGGATTTGGGGGACTACATCAGACTAGCATTGAATTCATTTTTTTAATAAAATGGTCAAAAAGGGCTGGTGTCAGGGAGTGTTTATTTAAATAAAGTGTTTTTCTGTCATTTCTGTGTATTTTTTATTATTTTATTTCAGTGTTGATAATAGAGATGTCTGCCAGACGCATCTTGATTACTATTAGGGATGAGTGAATCAATTCCAATGAAGTGGAATTCGTTTAGAATTTCAGGGAAAATTCGATTCTGAATGAAGCCGAAGTTCATGGCGATTCACGGTAATGAAGCTGAAACGGCCACGAGCACATGAAGTGACGTGGGGCAGAGAACTATGGGAGGAAGGAAGAAACACAATCAATGGGAAAGTGCAGCATGTAGCCAACAAAAAGCTACCCGCTTCTGTGACGTCAAGCCCCTTTTAAATAGGGCAGCCATGTTACTTCGCCCCTCCTACTTTGCTCCTAAGCCAAGTTTTTATTTGTAGCACACTCTTGCAAAATACTTCCCATTTTTTCAGCTACTGGGTGAAAAGACTTTCACAAGTGTATGTCACATAACCCTGTTTTTGAATCGCATTTTTTTTTTTGGTATATTGCAATTGTGCCAAGAGTTATTTATTCTCTGTTTTTTGGGGATTCTGGTCAAATTTCAGGGGGTGGTGTGTTTCTGCCCCATACACTCCAGAAATCTATCATGTTCATTCTATAGGGTATTTTATTCTGTGGCCAAGAGTCAATTTATCTTCTCTTTGTGGGGTATTGTGAGTGAAATCCAGTGTGTGTATTTATCATATACAGACATCTTCATTAAACAGAGTTTGTTGTATTGTAAATTTTTGATCAAACAGTATGTCAGACAGAGGTGGCGGGGCCATGTGTTAATCAGCAACCCAACGGTTCTTGAATGGTTGACTCGTCATCCAGTTCCTCAGAGATAACATGTGACAACCCCAGCCAAGAGTTGATGTTTGTCCGACACAACCCTTAGTTGGCATGCCCCGGGAGCAGATCAGCCCTCAGCTGTCCTCAAGACGCCTCTGTCTCGTTGGTTTCCCTCAGCCAAGAACTATTGTAACGGACGGGTCGTGGATCCGCTTGACCACCGCAGGCGATGGTGGAAGCCCACGCCAGGGAACGGAATCTAAGTAGGTCCCGGTAATTCACCAGAGCCCGCCGCAAAGCGGGATGGACTTGCTGCGGCGGGAGTCTTACCAGGTCGTTTCCACTGGCGGGACTGGCCTGCGGTGGCGGCCACAGGGTTAGACGTAGTACAGATTAGTCAGGCAAGCTCGTAGTCGGGGACAGGCAGAAGGTCAGGACAGGCGGCTCTGGATCGTAAACGTGGACAGGCAGAAGGTCAGGGCAGGCGGCAAGATTCGTGGTCGATAAACGTAGGCAAGGGGTACGGTACACGGATAGACAAGACTAGGCTAGGAACGCTTTCTCCAGAGGTAAAAACACATTAAGGATCCGGCGAGGGCCGGCAGGAAGGGGCAATACCCAATTACCGGCACACTGCCCCTTTAAATTTCAAACAGCCGGACCGCGTGCGCCCTAGGGGCGGAGCCAGTGCCGGGAGACTGGGACTGACTGAGCAGGAGCGCAGCCGGATAAGTTGACGCCGGCGGGGACTGGGACAAGAGCGGACACGGAACCCGACGTGTGGGATGGGGCTCCGCTGGGAGCCACAGCACGGACGCGCCTGCGACCTGAGACAGAGGTCGCAGGGCCGTCCGTGACAACTATTATGTGGTCTGGGCTCTGCACCACTATACAGCGAGGACAAACTATTTGAGGACAGTGAGCAGCTACTTGGTAGCAAAGAGGTGGGGCAGACATCTGCTGCTTCTTGCAAAAGGCGGGGAAGTAGTAATGTGGAGAGTGGCATGGGAGGTTATGTTGGGAGCAGTCAGACTCTGCACACCGAGACCGTTGAGGTGGACAGCAGTGAGAGGCAAAAACTAATAAATGATGATGTAGCCGATCGCACTTGGGAGACGGGTGAAGCAAGAGCTTCATCATCATTGTCGGGAGAAGAGGGCGGTAGCTTGCACATCAGGAATGGCGCAGTCAGCAAGTTGATAGTGTGGCCGGGAGTCAGCAGGGTGGCAGCAGTGCGAGGTCGGGAGCCAAACTGCCACAGGGTAGACCACCCGCTTGGCAGGTCCCTTCCAGTCCAGAAAGTAGTGTCGCAGGTGCTCACCGAGGCAGCAGCAGTAGCAGTCAGTCAGTGCGGAGCATTGGTGGTAAAATCACCGACTCGGCGGTGTGGCAGTTTTTTGCCAAGACACCGGAGGAGGCGAACATTGGTATATGTAGAATCTGTGGGCAGAAAGTGAAGTGTGGTCAGGGACCTAACATTGGCACCATGGCCCTATTTTAACATATGCAGTGTCACCATCCAGTGGCCTGCCATCTCAGCCAGTCAAGGCTCTACCACCTCTGCCGAAGGGAGCTGTTTGTCTTTCTCATCATCTACCTGCCCAGATGCTCCTGCTCCTCGCCACTCATGGCTCCAGCAGTGGTTCACCGAGTGATTGCCAAGAGACAGTAGTATGCATCCAGCCATCCTAAGGTGCAGAAGCTGACCGTGCTTCTGTCCAAGTTGGTGGTACTGCAGTCCCTCCCTTTTCAAGTGGTTGATTCTGCACCGTTCAGAGAACTAATGGCTTGTGCCGAGCCGAGGTGGAGAGTCCCAAGCCGTAATTTCTTTTCGAGAAAGGCAGTACCAGCCCTGCACCCAAAAATGTAGAAAAGAAGGGTTGGCCAGTTCCTTGGGCCATGTCGGTGTCTTCCAAAGTGCACGGCAGCACGGGGCGTGTGAGCTGTAACTACGATCAGGGACAGTACATGTCCTTTATAGCCCACTGGGTGACTGTGATTTCTGCCCAGCCACCCCCAGCAACTTGGACAGGAGATGCCGCTTTCTCCTCCACGTTGTCAAACTGATGATCCTACACCAATGTTCGCCTACTTCTCCTCCACCACCTCATCCTCCACAAGTCTTAGTGCTACTCCATCATACCACATGAGCAGGGCAGGGCGGTGTCACGCAATTCTACACCTGGTTTGCCTGGGAGAACAAAGTCAAACAAGGGAGGACCTGCTCCGCGTCATGTAAGACAAAATTGATTAGTGGGTTGATTGCCGACAATTGAAAATTGGAACCTTGGTGACAGATAATGAAAGGAACATGGTGTATGCACTGTGCCAAGAAGGGCTGAGCCATGCGCCATGCATAGCACAAGTATTCAATCTGGTTGTGAAATGGTTCCTCAAATCTTCTACCAATCTGCAAGGCGTTCTAAAAATGGCCAGGAAACTGTGCATGCACGTCAGGCATTCCTACACCACCAAGCACACCCTCCTTGAGCTGAAGCAGCAGAACGGCCTCCCCCAACATAGGCTGATATGCTACGTTTCCACCTGTTGGAATTCCAGCCTCCAGATGTTGAACTGACTCTATGAACAGAGAAAGGTCAGTAATGATTTCTTGATGGTCCAAGTGGACAGGAGTACTCCCCTGTGTAATTTTGATGTCAGCCAGTGGCAGCTCATGTGTGACATCTGCCGTTTGCTCAGGCCCTTTGAGGAGGCCACGTTATTTGTCAGTCTCCAGGACTACAGGATGAATAACGTCATTCCACTGCTTCATGTCCTGGAACAAATGCCGCAAAATCTATCTGGTCAGGGGACTGGAGATGTGGCAACTACATCTCAAGACCACATGAGTCTGGTGGGGGCTGAACCAGAGGTGGAGGAGGACATTGGAGCATAAGCAGTGTCTGGCGAAATGTGTGGCTTTTCTACTCAGCTGACAGGAGAGGAGGAGCAGGAGCAGCCGGAAGAGGTAGAGGGATATGAGGAAGACGGAGCAGATGACCCAGACACATCGTGGCAGTATACAGTGGAGATGGAGGCAGGGATTTCCTCAGAATCACTTGCGCAAATGGCCCACTGCATGCTGATTTGCCTGGCTAGTGACAGCCGAATAGTCAGCATCCGGCAGAGGGATGACTTCTGGCTCTCCACCCTCTTGGACCCTCGCTACCGGTCCAAAATGAAAGCTTTTTTTTTCACCTGCCGAGAGGGAGGACAAACTAAAGTACTATAGAGAAATCCTATGTAGTCAGTTGGCCGATGCTTATCTGCGCCATCGTCCATCTTCTGGGGGTTCCTCATCACTCACGTACCACTGCCACAGCTGCTTTGTGGGGTGGGGGGTAGGAGCAGTACAAGTTTCATCAGCAACAACCTGAGTCTGCAGTCGTTGATGATCAACTTTCTTCACCCGCCTAGTGAGGAAGGCACTCACCAGCAGCAGCAGCGGACCCAGGAGCAGACTCTGAACCAGCAGGTGGTGGCCTACTTGGACCCGCACTTTGCCACCCAAAATAGAAGATCCCTGGACTATTAGGCAGCCAAAAAATGGATGTGTGGCTGCCACTTGCCGAGCTTGCACTGGAGAAGCTGTCCTGCCCAGCCAGTAGTGTGGCAACAGAGCGGGTGTTCAGTGCGGCGGGGGCAATTGTTACCCCAAGGAGAACTGGCTTGTCCACCAAAAATGAGGAGAGATTAACCTTTTTTAAGATGAATCAGGCATGGATCAGCGAGGATTTCCTTAAAGTTGTTTACCGCTATTTTATAACAAAGTTTTCAGTATGCAATGGATTTCAAAATAAGGGTTTCCTCACTCCCCTAATTTTTTGCAGTCACATCAATAACATTGGATGAAATCCATTTAACAGTCCTCTCACTTAGTAAACTTTTATTAATCTCCACAATACATCACTTAATACACGTAACTTTCATAAAATACAGCATTCAGCTGAAAGTAACATGTAAGCATAAACAAGGTAAATACCTTAGTCTTAAACTCCCCAAAGGGAAAGTGAAGGAGTTGGCTTGACAAAGAGGACTGCGATCCTCGAAACGTCACAGTGTGCGGTGGCCGGTTGTCCGTCCAACTCCATCACTATCCCTTCGGGGAGTTTAAGACTAAGGTATTTACCTTGTTTATGCTTACATGTTACTTTCGGTTGAGTGCTGTATTTTATGAAAGTTACGTGTATTACATGATGTATTGTGGAGTTTAATAAAAGTTTACTAAGTCAGAGGACTGTTAAATGGATTTCAGCCAGGATTTCCACACACCATTGCCTGATGTATCAGATTAGATCAGCCATGACACCTCACCAAAAATTTGAGAAATTAGTCTGGATTCTTCTGGATACCTGCCTCAGCTACTATTCTGATCCTGCCACCCGCCTGATGCCACACATCTGCTGCCACCTGCTCTATCTACCACCCACCATCTTTACCAGGGACTGCTATTGCCACCTACCTCCCCACTCTTCACTAGACCATTCCGTAGACTTCTGATGCTGCCGCCACCTCCTCAATCTGTCATTGTGCCACTCTCTATCCTGATGCTGCTGCTGTTGCTGCTGCCACCTCCACACTGTATCATTGTGCCACTCTGTGGCCTACTCATGTTGCTGCCACCAGCTCAGTTTGTCACTGTGCCACTCTCCAACCTCATGCTGCTGCTGTTGCTACCGCTACCTTCACATTGTGTCATGGTGCCACCCTGTGGCCTACTCGTGTTGCTGCCACCTCCAAAATATGCCACTTGCCACTCTGTGGCCTACTCATGATGCTGTCACCTCCTCAATTTGTCATTGTGCCACTCTGTGGCCTACTCGTGTTGCTGCCATCTCTACAGTCTGTCATTGTGCCACTCTGTGACCTACTGATATTGCTGTCACCTCCAAAATCTGTCACTTGCCACTCTGTGGCCAACTCATCTTGCTGCCACCTCCTCAATTTGACATTGTGACATTTTGGCCTACTCATGTTGCGGCCACTCCCAATTTGACATTGTGCCACTCTGTGGCCTACTCATCTTTGCACCTCCCCAATTTGTCATTGTACCACTCTGTGACCTACTGATATTGCTGTCACCTCCACAGTCTGTCACTTGCCACTCTGTGGCCAACTCATCTTGCTGCCACCTCCTCAATTTGACATTGTGCCACTCTGTGGCCTACTCATGTTGCTGCCACCTCCTCAATTTATCATTGCGCCACTCTGTGGCCTACTCATGTTGTTCTTACCTCCACAATCTGTCACTTGCCACTCTGTGGCCTACTCATGTTAATGCCACCTACACAATCTGTCATTGTGCTACTATGTGGCCTACTCATGTTGCTGCCACATCCACAATCTGTCATTGTGCCACTCTGTGGCCTACTCATGTTGCTGTCACCTCCACCATCTGTCACTTGCCACTCTGTGGACTACTCATGATGCTGCCAACTGACCGCTCTCTCACTCGACCACCCTATGGTTTCCTAATGCTGTTTCCACCCTCCACCACTCTATGACGTTGCCACTATGTTTGGTCTTTCCCTTCTTTTAATCTGTCAGAAGGAATGAAAAAGACAAACACAACTGATTGTGTCTTTGGAGAACCCGTAAGGCCAGTATGATCTGGTCCTTTGTTTGCATCAGGGTTGTCTGATGGTTAGGTAGCCAAAAGCAGGAGTGGATACAAAACACAGAAGACATGCAAATATCCCATTTACTGGTCATCTCTGTTTTGGATCAACTTCTGTTTGTTTTTGGCTTTAGCAATACTGATGAATTATTAACCAATTGAAAGCGGACACTGACGAAGGGAAAAATAATCAGTGACGTCAACGCAAAATTACTGCTGTCATCCTCTCCACTCTTTCAGGTGGCGAGGGGGACACTACATGTACCAGCGTTTAAAACTGGTACCATCCCATCCTAAAAATACCAGCCCACAGCCACCCCAGAAACAGACCATCACATCAGAGGGTCCACTTCTGATGCTTACCCGGCTCTTTCCAGTACCACTGGTGCATTGGGTGCTGGGGTAATAGTAATAAGGGATTAGTGTCAGTCTTGGGTGACAAAAAACACAGTGATAGTAATCGAGATGCATCTGTCAGACACCTCCATTACCAACACTGAAATAAAAAAAAATTAAATAAAATACTGAAACAACGGAAAAAATCACTCCCCAGAACTAGCCCTAATTTACCATATTATTACTGAAATGGACCCAATGCTGGTCTGACATAGTTCAATGAATCCAGTATAGTCCAAAGGAGGAAAACTGTAGAGATATATAAACACTACAAAACACATGATACCACTAAACTCAATCCCCTTCATATTCTGAAGGTCATGACTGCCCTAATCTTCTTGGGGTGCAGGCCACACAATGTGATCCTGGGTTGTACAGGCCACAGCACAATTTCCAGTGGGTTGATTCTCTGTTTTCTCCCAGAAGATTGTGCCTGTAAGTTGTTTCCCGTACCGCACCTTCCATCCCTGCCCCTACAATTTTGATATATGGCCTTGTAAAAACTCAAAATACAACCCCCACCTATCACCCCATAAAGCCTGCATCACCTGCACCTATCACCCAATAAGTCTCCCACCGCCTATCACTCTATAGCCCCCTCACCTCCACCTATGATCCCATAAACCCCTCACCACCTATCAACCCATAGCCCTCTTACCTCCACCAATAACCCCATAGCTTCCTTACCTTCACCTATCACCCCATAGCCCTCCATCTCCACCTACCACATAATACATCTTTACCTTTACCTATCACCCCATAGCCCTCTTACCTCCTGCCGATAATGGGGATTTTAATTTTTCAGAGTGTGCCATTGGCCTTACTTGCCTAGGGAAACAAAATGCCTTGTCCTGGCCCTGAACAAGACAATCAACATGTCTATGTTATGAACAGCAGGTCTCCCTACTGTCACACCACTGTCTCTCTCACAGGGACACACTGACTCCTCTTTTTCTTTTTCCTCTCCAGAGACCCTCGCCCTTTATCAGTGCCTATGGTAACCCTTAGTGTTAAGACTCATAACTGTTGGGTTTACCCCTTACCCCCATAGGTAAGCACTCAAATTCTAAAAGTACAAAAGAGTGGTGTCATTATTGTTCTAAATTGTTTTCAAAGTGCATATTTTACATTTATGTCATAGTGATTTATCTGTTTCTGTCACAGTGGTTTACAAACCTCAGGGTGTCCCACTGATAGCAATGACAGAGATTAGCCATACATGGCCACTCAGCGGTGTACCATAGTTTTAGGGATCTCAGCAGTCTCCTTTAAACCTCAAAGCCTACAGGCTAATGCTATTTAAACTGCTTCTTATGGTGTTCTCTTTCTTATCCCACTGTGCAACTATTGCACAAGGTAATATTCACCATCAGTGAGATAAAGTACTAAGCCTTTGTTACAGCTATTTTTAGTTGATGGTGAAGTAGGTCATGATCTGCTCCACCAGCTCCATTAACTGTACCATCCAGACAACTGCTTCTCATTGCCATCAGCCCTATCTCCCAGCTGAAGTTTGAAAGTGACAACGGGCAGCCCAGGTGCCTAGGGAACCGGATTGCCTGCCTGAGAGTGTGCATATATAATCACAAAAGTGAGTACACCCCTCACATTTTTGTAAATATTGTATTATATCTATTCATGGGACAACACTTAAAATATGACGCTTTGATACAATGTGAAGTAGTCAGTGTACAGCTTGTATAAGTGTAAATTTGTTGTGCCCTCAAAATAACTCAACAGACAGCCACCAATGTCTAAACCGCTGGCAACAAATGTTAGTACACTCCTAAGTGAAAATGGACAAATTGTGCACAATCTACCATTTGCCCTCAATGGTATCATGTAATTGGTTAGTGTTACAAGGTCATATGTTTAAATGGGGAGGAGGTGTGTTAAATTTGGTATTATCACTGTCATACACTCTTATACTGGTCACTGGAAGTTCAACGTGGCACCTCATGGTAAACAACTGTCTGAGGATAGCTCTATATAAAGATCGCATAGGGTATAAGAAGATTGTTGATACCCTAAAACTGAGCTGCAGCACAGTGTACCAAACAATGGTTTAAGAAGACAGAACAGGTCTTACCATGGTCGACAAAAGAAGTTGAGTGCACATGCTCATTGTCATATCCAGAGATTGTCTTTTCAAAATAGATGTATGAGTACTGCCAGCATTGCTGTAAAAGTGTTAAAGGGGTGAGAGATCAGCCTGTCAGTGTTCAGACTATATATCACGAGCTGCATCAAACTAGTCTGTATGGCTGTCGTCCCACTAGGAAGTCTCTTCTAATGATGATGCACAAGAAAGTCCGCAAACAATTTGCAATAGACAAGCAGACTAATGACATGGGTTACTGGAACCAAGTCCTGTGGTCTCATGAGACCAAGATAAACTTATTTGGTTCAGATGGTGTCAAGCATGTGTGGCGATAACCAGGTGAGGGGTACAAAGAAAAGTGTGTTTTGCCTATAGTCAATGGGGGTGGGAGTGTCATGGTTTGGAACTGCATGTTTGCTGCCAGCTGTGGTGAGCTACAGTTCATTGAGAGAACCATGAATGCCAACATATACTGTGGCATACTGAAGCAGAGCATGATCCCCTCTCTTTGAAAACTGAGTTGCAGGGCAGTATTCCAACATGATAATGACCCCATGCTTTTATTGTTTAAATTTTTTTTTACATATGAAGAATTAAAATAATGAAATTAAAGCATAACAATTTATATAACCGAGTGCAAAACTAAAGAGAAAGATTTATATGCAACAACACCACTGAAATGAATGATCAACCAAATAAAGTAGCATATGGGCTTCTACTGCTATACAAAAATAAAATGAGATGCATGTAGGGATAAGAGAGCAAAATAATTTGCAAGCATGATTGTATCATAGCCATCCAAATAAAACAGTATTTTTACCTTCAAAGACATCATGTTCTATAGAACGTATAAGCAGATTTTGCAACAGCAGAGAACAAGGCATTTAGGGAAAAAAGTGTGAAAGAAACCTTGTTAGTGTTATGTTTTAGATTATATAGAGATGTGTAGTAGGGTGCAAAATGACCTGCAATCAGCTGTGGGTGAATAATTTTATAACCATTGCCATCTATGAAGAAAGCTATTTTACTTTTGAATCAACAGGCTTTTGGGACATGTTTTATTACTAAGCAATGTTCAGAGTTTGGTTCACCCAGAGGCAGATAGGGCAATTTTATTTTGTTGTTTTAAGGAAAGAATCTGAAAAACATGAAGGGTAAACTCTTATTCACTTTATTTCTCACCTAAAACACAGGATCTTAGGAAAGCAGCTCCAATGAAGGCTTTACAAGTATTCCACACAGAAAAGGAATTAGGCTCTGAGAGAGAATTAATGTAAAAATATGATCTAAGCTCAATTTAAAAAAAAAAAAAATGTCATATTTTGCATGGAATAATATACTTATTTAACCTCAAAAAATAAAAGGGAGAATAAATTATGTTTTCTTTTATAAGAATCAGTATTCAGACTTGATTTAACCAATCTTGACCTCTCAAAGATTTTGAAGATCATGCAAATCTGGTAGTCCCTGGTTATAACAAATGAGATTGAAAGAAAATTGTCTAGTCTTTTTGGATCCATGATGACAACCCCAGACATGATAAAATATGCATGTATATACTCCAAAACATAGACATTGGAGAAAAGTATCTTATGGAAGAAAACCAGTCTAGAGGGGAATCCATTATAAAGTTGAAATATCCTCTAAGTATAAGCCCATTCCTGATTTTGTTTCTGAGTCTAAGTAGATGAAAAAGAAATGTATTCTGTCATTATAGTAAAAATAAACATTAACTGATGTGAAGGTTGTCTTCTTACATACAAAAGTTAAAAAGCGGCTCATAGAATCTTCTATAAAGTGAGAAGACAACAAAGACTTTAATGGCCGTGAGGACGTCTCTGTTTTGACTTTATTATTCAATG
The DNA here is from genome assembly GCA_025379985.1 of Phyllomedusa bahiana. Lineage (NCBI taxonomy): Eukaryota > Metazoa > Chordata > Amphibia > Anura > Hylidae > Phyllomedusa > Phyllomedusa bahiana. The sequence continues at coordinate 40,316 of JAODAL010020570.1, read as the reverse complement.
ACATTGATACATGGGGGAATTTATAATAAGAACACCTTGAGTGCTTAATATGAATAAACTTTGTCTCTTGGGCTGAAAGATAAGTTGCTGTGTGAATTAAAATGTCACACCAGAACATATTATGTTTGAACAAGCTGTCCAAGCCCTTGAAATGAAGAGTGGCTATGGCAATTGGCAGTTTTTAAAAAGAATATATGACTTTTCAATGTCATCACCATTGATTGATATGCACAATGGAGAGACCGAGTGGTAGATATCGGTCCAAACAGACAAAAGGAGAAAAAAACAGAATTAATAACAGTGTTCAGTTTCATAATAGTAAAACAAAGACACACTGTAGTCTTACAAAACTTCAAAACAGATAAACATTCAGAGGTAGATATATGATCAGTGTCATTGGGGAGGAAATACAATTTATGTAATATAGTACATGGTTCCGTGATGATATGCTGTGTGTATAACTCAGCTTTCAAATAGTTATGGGCTTGCAGATCAACTAGTAATGATAGCCTTGGTGGTGTTACCAGATTTCTTCCATTTTGAAAGCAAGTGAAGGCCATCTTTTAAAAAGATGACACATGGCTATTTTACTCAAGGAGCTTGAGAGTGATGTCCCACACATTTGAGCTTGATATTGGCCTTTCTGGAATAAAGGTAAGAGGTACAAATTTGCAATGTAGCTGTAAAGTTGCTAGGAATTAATTAAGATACAGAAATATAATTTTGTTTGGAGTGGGCTGGGTGCATCTTCTCCTCATTTCTCTCATTTAGCAATTTATCTTCAACGTGGAAGGACTAGAAAAAGAGTAGAGAGACCATTTATTATTTGCATGAACCTTAGCACTGGGAGAGGCTGGCAGAGAAGGAGTAGCTCTGTTCTTATCAGAATCTCTGCTGCTATTGTCTGACACTGAACAAGATCCAATCTGTGGTCACTGGAGAAACTCAAAGCCCTCATGTGAGAGTGCTGCAGGAAAGTATCCAGAAGAATGAACACGGTTAAACACTGGTACTGAAGAAGTCAATGATCCAGCAGGGACCTATCTGCTTTGCTGCCTTCTGTGCCACAGCACAGAGTATTAACAGGAGAAAATGTGGTAGAGGTATGATATTTTCTTGACTTTGGACTTTTTTAGTAGAATGATTCCAAAAGAATACACCAGACAGTGGCTAAGCTCTTCCTCTAAACAAGATATATTTTTTTTAAGTCTTTTGAATTTTTGTTACAGTACATACCTTAGGAAAGCAAAACAAAATATAAAGAGGAGAAAAGCAATTGGGATATTTAAATATATAAAGAGGTAATAAATATCCATTAGAAAGTTCTAAAACAGGAAACAATTGAAAGATTATAGGAAATAGTGAGAAAAAAACATATAGTCATATAAAGTAATGTTCTTCAATAGCATACAGTAAATCATAAAAAGGTTAAAACTGAAAATATTGCCCCTTTAAGAAAGGGGAGGAACTATAGAGTGAGAAAGCACAGTTATTACACTATAACTGTGACTATTTCCACAGATTGAGTTGTGTATAGTAGCAGATCTATTTGTGCAAGTATCAAACCTCAGCCAGTGTTATATCTTTGATTTTAATTCACATATCTTATGAATAGATATTCACATGTCTATTTCTGTGACTAAAACATAACTGTGCTACAAAAATCATGTGTCACCTACAAATACTCACTTTTAAATAAAGGAGGAGAGTAAAATTATGTGTACTTGACACAGGGGTTTAACTAGAATGCATAGAGTCCCATAGCAAATGAGATGTGGTCCTGCCATTTAATTACAATAAGCTAAAACAGCAACAAAAATAATGATAAATAAAGGTATAATACCACCATTTAGCAGAGAACCCACATAGTGCTGGAAAACAGAAAGTCACCAACTCCGTGACCCCTAAAAAGGGAACAATGTTCTTGTACCTCAGTGGAGCCCCCTCAAACTTTGGCCCCTAAATAATCTACTATGGCCATCGTGATGCCCATCACTAGACATGTTCACTAGACTAGTCACAGCCAGTGATGAGCAAAAAGTAAAATTCGTGTTTGAGTCCAACCTCAAACTTTGAGAAGTTCGGATCGAAGTTCGAGTTGAACTCGAACTCAAACTTTGAACCTCATTAAAGTCAATGGGAGAAGATGTTTGGGTTAATTTTTATACCTATACAGGTGAGGAGAAGCTGTAATTACCATCCATAACAGTAAACCAAAACTAGATGCATTATATGCCGGGCACCACACATTGTAATGCACCTAAAAATGATTTGTATACCACAGAAGTTACAGTGTTCAGGAGACCTGCTATGGACATGTGCATCCTTCACTGCTGAGCTGGATATTTATGTTTTTTTCATGCTTATCCCATCCACGTACAGATTGATAGATTCCATGTATCAGTGCATGTAGAGAGCAAGCTGTCAATTACCGTATGTGGATGGGGTAATTAGTACTGTCACTTTCTCTTTTTGGATTTACTCACAAATCCTTCCTCAAATTATATAAACTCATATATTAAAAGCTCAAATTTTCTCCCTCTGCCATATCCTTCTCTCAGACAGGGTAGCATAAACATGATAATAATGAGCTTTGTTTAATGGCAATTATATAATTGAATTTTATTAATGCATTTTCATTTACTCCCCCAAAAAATTCACAGTTTATCCCAAAGACAGCATCAGGGAATATTGCACAGTATGTACTAATAAAAAAGCAGCAAATGCAAATCAAACAAGAAGACACTTGTTACTACTAGTGATGTGCGATTGTGTTGACAATCGTCATCTTATAGATAACAGATTTTTTAAATTATCATGCCGATAGCCAGTCAGTAATTGCCGATGACCATTAAAGTCTATGGGATAGCAACAACACCTTCATTCTTACACCCAAACAGGGGAGGAGAAGCTGGAATTAAAATCCGCAACAGTAAACTGGATATGTGCTACCTCTTAGGAAAGACAATTAGGCTATAAAAGTCACAGAAAACAATTCATAGGCTAAAATAATTCATCATGTTCAATGGCTAACAGAAAACATGAGGATGGCGTAACCACAGCAGGTACAGCGGTACCAGCAGCTACGGGGACCTTTTCACACAAAAAAGACACCGCTATTGGAAATGGCACATGGGAACTGCCAGGAGACCCTAGCACTTTTTGCACCAGGGACCAACAACTTGTCATATATGCAATGCAGGTGGCAGCAAGAACGTCCCAACGGGGAACGCGAAGCTTCAGCTTGCAGGACCTCAGTTACAGCGGGTGCGGCGAGAGACACAGCCACATGCAGCTAAATCAAATGGGGTCCCCATTCATTACTACTTCCCATTTTTAATTCCGCCACCTTTTTCATTCCGGCCCTTGGCAGGAATACTACCCAATTGCCATCCCTGGCATCCATTTTAAAGTAGCCTGATCCCAAAACCACCAAAAACTGCCCTTATGGACACCTTATAGCTGGTTTTGGATAGCACAATGCCCCCAAATATTATAAAAATTGGATTATAGCTGATTTTCACAGCACCATGACCCCAAAACCATTGACAGTGCTTGAAATTTTCTTGAAGAAATGACTAAATGGAATACGTTTTTTTCATGAAACCGTGTACGAATGGGGTCTTTTACAGTCTCCTAACCACAAAACCAGCAAAATAAACTTTTGGGCACTCAGAATAAAAATTGCATTAAGAAATGATCATTTGAAAAAAAATATAAATAGTACCATTTCTTTTGGAAGAGGAATGTGAGGTAGACCAGCAACTAATGGTTGACCTCAGCAACTAGGGCAACAACATCATCAGAGATCCACGCCTGTTTCATCTTTATGAAAGTCAGACGTTCTACATTGTCAGTGGAAAGCCGGATGCATTTGTCTGTACTGACTCTCCAGCTGTGCTGAGGGTCCGCTCAGATATGATGCTGGCTGCTGGTCAGGACAACACCTCTATGGCGTTGCAAGCGAGCTCGGGCCATTCCTCCATTTTGCATACCGAGAAGTCAATTGGGTACGGAACATATCCAAAAACATCGGTGTTGAGACACAGATAGTCGTACAACATGATCTTAAGCTGGTCTCTGTGTGTCGTATGTGTGCCCTGCATTACAGGCGTTGCTGAGGTGGTAAATAAGGATTGCCAGAGGTCACCAATTACTACCCTCTTTGCTCGCTTACCACCTGTAGTTCGCTCCATGTTCAGAAAGATAAAAATTTAAAAGGTATAGAAGAGTTTTTCACAGTCTCTTATTGAGAAACTGTACTGCAAAGACGGCAGATCACAGATATTCTTAAATCACTCTAATTTCCACTGGCCAACTAGGATTAGAAACAGAATTGTTTCTATCGAATACCTGTGAAATGCGGTCTGGTGGAAGAAATATGTATAACACAATTTGCGTACAACTGAGCTCTTTGCTGCAAAAAGACGCACTAAGTGAAATAGAACTATTCAAATGTTATATTGTTTAATATGGCGGTCTTCGCAGCACTGACAACAGGCGCAATTTACTAGGAAATATATATAACACAATTTGCGTACAAGTGAGCTCTTTGCGCCAAATAGACACATGGACTTTAATAGAACTATTTAAAAGTTATAGGTATTAGTTATGCCAGTTTTGAGAACACTGACACTCAGTGAGTGCAATAGATCTTAATAAACAAAAGGGACAATTTCACCTCCTATTAGAGGTCTGCTGGCCAAAAAAGTGGTAAAAAACATTGCTTTTTCAATTCAAGGTCACAGAACACACTGGGCTACACAATATCACCCTTTCTTTCCAAAGCCTCTCCTCCTGCGGCACCCCTCCTCCACCCCTACCCCCTACCCAGCGGCTGGACACACCAGTAGATATCTTTAAAACTTTCTCTAACTAAATAAGAAGTGAAATTCTGTAATCTAACTCTTTTCTAAGCTATAGCTAGGTGGATGAATTCTTGTATTAGAAAAGACTTTCTCTCAGAGCTGTTCGAACAGCTATTGGATTAAATGCCGAGACGTCCTGCTGTGAAGTTACAAAGGCAGAGAATGAGCTGAACAGGAACTGCAGTTGCATAGATAAAATGAGGTCACATGATTTTTGCAGCCAATGAGATCCATACACCACCCAGTCATGACGTCGTACATCCTTCCCACCCCCCTCTATCCTCGGAGCTGATTGGCTGGACGCCAAAATGACAGGAAACACTGAAAAAGGCGCGTTAGTAAAAGATTATCTATAAGATTGTCACCTAAACTATCGCGTGATCGGAAAATTCCGCTAAGCCTAAAAACAGTGTCGATTTCAACTTTTGTCAATATTATCACTCATCCCTACTAGTTACCACCAATAGTAGGAATAATAGAAAATAGAATAGTTAATAGAATTTAACTCATTGTTTTAATAGTTGGAAGATACAGCCACTTTACAGACAGCAAAGATTTATGACAGCTGAAGGCATTGAATGAAATGTATTTAAATCCTTCCTGTCGCAGATTGTTTTCTTTTGTTGCATTAGTTTTTATCTCCCTGCCTACTAACAGCCATACTTTTTTAATTTTCTGTCTACATGGTCACACTAGAGCTTGCTTTTTTTTTGCATGAAAAGATTTACTTTTTAATGGTGACATTGACCATACCATATAACAGGCGTCCTCAAACTGCGGCCCTCCAGCTGTTGGGAAACTACAACTCCCATCATTCATTGGCATGTTGGGAGTTGTAGTTTCCCTACAGCTGGAGGACCGCAGTTTAAGGAGCCTGCAATATAATGTACTAGCAAATTTTAGAAAAAATGCCCCTGCACCGTTTTTGCGAGTTTTTGTTTTTATGGTGCTCTTTATTCGGTATATATGATGTATTGTCTGTATTTTTCAGGTCAGAACAATTCCGGTGATACCAAATATGTAGGGTTTTCATTATGTTTTAAAAATAAAATTAGCCTCTATTTTTTTTTCTTACTTTGGGCTGCAGCACCATTTTCAAAACTTTTTTGTTCTTCCACCTATGGACCTGAGTGAGGGCTCACTTTTTGTGAGCTAAAGTTTACTTTTTGTTAGTAGTATTTGGATCTATCTCCATCTTTTTGATCATTATTTATTCTGATTTTTTGTTCAACATATGGGATACATGATGATATGATGTTATATTTTAATAGATTGCATTATTAGGGATGCAGCAATACCAATTATATGTAACTTTATTATTTTTTTATTTGTAAAATGGCAAAAAGGGGACATTTTTAACTTTCAATATTTATTTTATTTTAAAAACTTTTTTATTGTTACTCTTATACTTGTGGCCCCCTTAGGAACTTGACCACTAGGAGACTAAACCACTTGTATCTTGTATCTTATATCTAGATAACGCAAAATGGTATATCAGGATGGCACTTTTATTACTCCCTGCCAGAGGCAGGCAGCAATAGAAGCAGTAACATGACAACTATGAAAGCCTTTATTATGCTTCCAGCTAGCATGGCAACAGCTCAGCACCCCATAATCTTAATGTATGGGTGGAGGAGGGGGCGATTGCAATTGGGATCAGTGCCAAATAACCATATATATTACAGAGCTCAGCTTCTCTCTTCTATCATATAACCCTATATATCACAGAGTTCAGTTTCTCTCCCTCTATCATATAATCCTATATATCAAAGAGCTCAGCTTCTCTCCATCTATCATATAACCCTGTTTATCACATAGATCAGCTTCTCTCCTCTATCATATAACCCTATATAGGAGAGAGCTCAGATTCTCTCCCTCTATTATATAATCCTATATATCAAAGAGCTCAGCTTCTCTTCCTCTATCATATATAACCCTATATATCACATATATCAGCTTCTCTCCCTCTATCATATAACCTAATACATCAAGGAGCTCAGCTTCTCTCCCTAGATCATATAATCCTCTATAGGAGAGAGCTCAGCTTCTCTCCACTATTATATAACCCTATATATCACAGAGCTCAGTTTCTCTCCCTCTATCATATAACCCTATATATCACAGAGCTCAGCTTCTCTCCTCTACCATATAAAACAATACTTCACAGAGCTCAGATTCTCTCACTCCATCATATAAACCTATATCTCACAGAGCTCAGCTCCTAGCAAACAAATCACCTGACAGGTTCACTTTCTGAGATCTTGGGGAAAGTAAAGAAACAGGTCCATGACCTAACCCTGCAGGAACAGAAGGCTATCACTTCACTGAAAGAAAATCAGGACATAATAATAAAACCAGCTGACAAAGGGGGCGCAATAGTCATGATGAACACCTCTGACTACATCCAGGAAGCGAACAGACAGCTGTCCAACCCCGCCCATTACTCCAAACTTAACAGTGATCCCACAGAGGCCTCTATGAAACAACTAAAGAATATGATCAAGAAGTTTCCAACTCCGGTCCAGATGCAGGTAGAAGTGCTTATTCCCGCGGATCCCAGGCCGGGCTGCTTCTACATGCTCCCCAAGATCCACAAAGATGGCAACCCTGGGAGGCCTATCATTTCTGGTATTGGGACTCTGACAGAGAATATCTCAGGTTGGGTGGAAAATCTCCTAAAACCCCTGGTCAGAGATACTCCTAGTTACATCCAGGACACCACGGATCTTCTTAACAAACTCAATGCCCTCGGTCCGCTTCCTGAGGGCACCATTTTTGGCAAGCATGAATGTAGAATCCTTGTATACAAACATAGCCCACAAGGATGGAGTTGCAGCATGTCGGACGCACCTGGAGAAAATAAACTTCCCAACAAAACCAGTAACACAGCTCATACAGTTCATACTCAGCCACAACTATTTTAACTTTGGAGAGGACCTATGTCTACAGTGAATGGGAACTTCAATGGGGTCCAGATGTGCGCCCCAGTATGCAAACCTCTTTATGGCTGAACTGGAAGGAGTGTATCTATCCACTTGCACCACCAAACCCATGATGTACCTCCGTTACATCGATGATATCACTGTCATCTGGACTGCGGGTGTGGAGGCCCTAATTCAATTCGATAATGACTTCAATAACTTCTACTCCACCATCAACCTTAAACTTACCTATTCAGAGAGCAAAATCCACTTTCTGGATACTACAATACACATCAAAGAGCACCGGCTACTCAAATCAGTGTACCACAAACCCACAGACAGAACGGCCTACCTCAGGAATAACAGCTTCCACCCTAAACACACAAAGCAATTCATTATATACAGCCAGGCTATACGGTACAATCGTATTTGCTCCGACAAGACAGACCTGGACAAACACCTCCTGGAACTGTGGACAAAATTTCTCCAATTGGGATACAGGCCAAAAGTAACGGACAATCAAATCAGCAAAGTGGCCGCCATCAGAGACAGTCTGCTCACATACAAAGAGACCCAGAAGGAAGAACGAGTGCCCCTAGTTGTAATCTACAACCCACAGCTGGAGATCCTATGAAAGATTGCCAAGGAACTTCAACCAGTACTACATAGGGACAACAGACTCAAAGACATATTCCCAGTCCACCCTCTCCTTTCCTTTCGGCAACCACCAAACCTGCGGCGTATTATTTTCCGGAGCGCCCTGAAGGCCCCAACTGAAAATGGCACCTCACCCTGCCTGCAGAACAGGTGCAAGACCTGCAGGCACATCCACACTGCTGGCAGTGTACCTGTCCCACAATGCCAACAGGTGCACAGAATTAGGGGGACATTTTCCTGAAGGTCTAGCAATGTGGTTTATCTGATCATGTGTGCACAATGCCCGACCACACGCCTTTTTGTGGGGGAAACAGGACAGAGACTCAGCCAGCGCATGAACTCCCACAGATTCACTATTAATAACAGCAGAACTGATCTTCCAGTGGCACAACACTTCTCCAGAGATGACCATTGTACTGAAGATCTGAAAATTATGGTTTTAATGGGACACTTTAAGACACAGAGAGAGAGAAAGGAGTGGGAATTTAAATTAATGCAAAAATTTCAGACTCTGCAAAATGGGCTAAATATCCATGCCAGCTTTATGTCAAACTATATGTGAACTGTGATGGCCACAAATTACACGTGATGGCTGTGAGATAAGATGGCAGATTTACTGACCCCTCCGTCACGCCTCACAAGTTTCCAGATAGTTGATGTCTTGACCTGTTGTAAATGACTTCTCTGCTTATATTGCATTTTGTTATTTTTATGAATTCTAACATCCTTTGAAAGTCCATGTCTTTTGTGTATATAAAGTCTGTAAATTTTCAATTTCTTGTATAACAACTTGTCTGAAGAAGGGAGCTAGCTCTCTCGAAAGCTCAACATCAAATATACTCAGTTAGCCTGAAAAAGGTATCGCCTGATTTCTTCACTCTTCTACTACTTTCTATGGCTAACACGGTACAACATTATACTACTAAGTTCACTTTAAGTCATGGTGTAATTGTAATCCAAGCTATGACTTTAAATGTTCTAATTTTTTGGGGTAAAAACCATAGCACATTGTCTGTCAAAGATTAATTGTAAGTACAAAACAAGTGCTTTTGGAGCATATTACTAATTCATTGTTAACCTTTAACTTTCTTGTCAGTTTAGATTATAAATATTCTGGCAGAAACAGACTATAACAGCCATGATTATATAAATGGTTCAGTTAAATCAAATATCATAGTGCAGACTTTTTTCTTTCTAATCATTTTAGATGTAACATGTAAAGCATGTTTTGTATAATGTGTCCACTTAGTATACTGATCTACACGCGCGCCCAATTACGACCACATGTCAATCATGTTAAACTAAATTACAGCAAATATTAATAGAGGGAATAGAGTGCTTTCATACACATATTTTGTGAAACATTTATTTCTGCACATCTCTTGACCTTGTTGGCTGGGATTGTGATTATTCTGGTAAAACACTTTCAGCGTGAACACTGTCTTTTGCCTCCAATTAACAACATGCAAAAGCAGAACATTTTATAAAAAGAGTCCTAATTGCTTCATCTTAATTAGTAAATTATGTAAGGTAGAGTACGTAGTCGTTATTGTGCTTATTAAGAATTGTTAGTCCTGAATGAGGTCATTTCATGTCATATTTAATAAAAAAAACTATACATATTTTATTTATTTATTTTTAATTAATGTCTAATGAACAAATAGATTAGTTAAAGTGAATAACTCGTTTACAGTATTTCAGTTTCATTACTTAGATGTAAGTATGTAGGAAGGACACAATGGGCCTCATTTATTCCATAGCTCAGGTTTAAAAAAAATGAGAGCTAAACTCTGATTGGTTTCTATGGGGAATATTTTCATTGCTGTAGTTATTTATTTTATATTTTCAAAAATGTTTCTGGAAAATGGCCATATTGGATTCACACACTTTCTCCCAATATTGTTAGTATCATCAGTGCAGCAGGTTGGGTGTGCCTTGGTAGTTGCACTGAATTGACTATTAGAGTATGTTCACACTCGGTTGTTTTAACTTGATTCTAAAGTGGATTCGGCGACAGAATCTATGTGAAAATCATATGGGATCTCCATCTTGTGGTTTTTATGGGAATCTGCACAGATTTGTTTCTGTAACAAATTTGAAATTGGCAAAGAAAAAACAGAACAAGAAGTGGGAGCCTGAAGCTGACTCTGTGAAAGATAGGAGAACCCCTGAGAAGCGTACCTATCAGATAATTCTTACTGCCCTATTTTAGAGCAGTATTTACTAAAAGAAGAGAAGCTGAGCTCTGTGACTCATAGCTTAGTACATTTTTCTAAATAAAAAGCATGGTAAATTCTAACAGGACTCCAAAGAGACAGTTAGAACCCTGTTTACATGCCCCACAGAAGCCATCTCTGTATGCAAAATGGTACAGGAAAAGCTGTCAATTACTGTGTGTAGGCAGGGTGAGCAGGACTCTTCCTAAGAGTCTTGTCAGGATTTGCATGGCATTTTTTGAAACATATTTTTATGCATGAAGCGCACATTTTTCATGCACTCACACCAAATGTACATAAAAAACAAACAATGCCCCATTGTTAGTCCCAAGGTGCATATGGTGTCCTTTGTACCTGTCATTTGCAAAAATATATGACACTTAAAAATATATGGCATGTCAATTTTTGGTATGTAACCTTACAATGGAGAGTTAATTGGTATTGCAAAATGAAAAAAAAAAAAAAAAAGTGCTATGTATGCTTTTTGTTTGATGCATTATTTGGTGCATTTTTTGTATTTAAAATTCACATCAGAATGCATCAAACAACAAGAAGTGTTCATGAAAAACGTTTTTATCTCAGAATAACAAACCCCATATAAAACAATAAACTTTATTGTAAAGGGTGGCGCTCTCTGTGGGCGACCGGTGGGGACGGGTGGCGCCGCTGGCCATGCTACTGGCCACGGTCGCACCCGTCCCATCCACTCACCGGACCACGCTCCTGCCCTTCTCTCTACCCCTGTCGGCCAGAATGCGCGTGCGCGCCCCCTAGCACGCGCGCGTTCATGTAAATTTAAAGGCCAGTGCGCCGATAATTGGTTAATTGCTGGGCGCTGACCCTATATAGTTTATGGATCCACGTCACTTCCCTGCTGGATCTTTGTTGCCTCCGTGCCCTAGAGAAAGCGTTCCTGTGTGTTTACTGCCTTGCCGTGTATTCTGACCCCTGCCTACGTTTATCGACTCTGAACCTTTGCCGCCTGAGCCTGACCTTGCCACCGGTCCCTGACTACGCCTATGTCTCACGATTCTGTACCATGCTACACCTCGGCTGCCACCGCAAGCAAGTCACGTCAGGGGTAGCGACCTGGTAGACTCCCGCCACAGCAAGTCCATCCCTCTTTGCGGCGGGCTCTGGTAAATACCGGGACCTACTTAGATTCCGCTCCCTGGTGTGGCTTACACCATCGCTTGCGGTGGTCCAGAGGATCCACTATCTCGGCCGTTTCAGTAAGAACCAGTCATGGATCCTGCCAAGGTGCCTCTGCCAAGCATCGCGGATCTTACGACGATTGTTGCCCAACAATCGCAGCAAATCGCACAACAAGCAAAGCAATTGGGCCAACTCTCCCCCAAAGAGCGTCACCCTTGCATCCCAGAAACAGTCTCGCCCCCGTCTGTGGCTCCGCTCACCTCGTTCCATTGGCCACTGGGCAAGAGCTTCGTTTCCCTTTACCTCCGCTTTGCCGGGGATCCCAAGCTTTGTGGGGGTTTTAAAAGGGATGCACTGGAACTGATGGAAGCTACTTGGAATGATCCCGCTCTCTGCGCCATTTAAAAAAGGTTTCTGCCCAGGGTAAAAGACGCTTGGCACAAGAGCCCTCCCGTCCCCCTGAGCGAATTAATTCACCGGGCCACTCGAAACGATGAAGGTTCGCTGAAAGCAGGAAGAGCTCCGCCAAGAGAGAGACTCTGCACGCCCCCCGGCTGCTTCCCTGGCTCCGTATTCCGCGTTCTCCTTGCCCCTTCCCAAACCCCAAAATGGGAACCCAGCAGGTGGATGGGTCCCACTTATCGGAGCGGAGCTGACCCCGTCGGCAGAGAATCTATGTCCTATTTGCGCCAGCCTGGACCTTTTCCCAAGCGTCCGCTAGGGCCCCACGTCGGGAAAACCCCCAAACCTAGGTGCCGAAGAGGCTCCCTAGGTCTTTTTTCCTCCTCTCCCAATTGATGACCCATGGGGGTTTCGTCTGAGCTGGTCTTTCTTTCCCGGGATTTCGCCTCCTGGACTCCGGGTCAGGGGGGAATTTCATTCAGCCTTCTTGGAAAACCCGATACCGCTTGCCAGTATCCACGGGAAAAGCCCTTGTTTCTTTCTTGGGTGAGGGGGGAGCTTCTTATTACCCCATCCAGTAAAAACCCTTTGCGGGTGACCCTTTCTGGGGGGCTCTACATAAGGAAAGATCATGTTCCACGTTCTGTTTGGCTTCCTCGGCGAATTTTTTTGAGGCTTCCCGGGCTGCAAACGTCACGCCCCACCTGACTGGAAGACAGGAAGGCCCTGCGTTAGGGGCCGAATGCCAGAACCTCTGTTTGGGGGCACAACCCGGGGCCTACCACTTCTCCACAGTCCCCGCCAAGCTCTGCCAGGCCTTTCCATCCTGCCAAAGAACCAATTTGGAAATTCCCAGAAGGCACCGGTGCGGGGCCGGCCAAAATGGGCTTAAAAAAACCTCCCCAATTTACCCCCCCCGGGAAATCCCTTCCCAGCCCCGGACCGGGTTTTTTTTTCTGCAGAAAAAAGATGGTTCCCTCCCCGTATTGATACAGGGTCTAAATAAAATGGAAGGAACGAGTGGAAAAAAGTTTTTAAAAACCCAGATGGACATTTTAAATACTTGTTGCCCTTTGGGCTATGCAAACCCCCCGCTGTGTTCCAAGAATTTGCAATGATGTCTTCCGGGGTCTATTTACACCGTGTCTAGGTTTTCTGGATGAACCTGATTTTCTCCCCTATTTTCCAGACCCATCGGCACAATGCCCAGGGTTAAAAACTTCCCGCGCAACAACCGACTATACGCAAAGCTGGAGAAATTTTTATTCACCAACCACCTACCTTTCCCGGTATATACTTGCTAAGGGGGTGCAATGGACCCTGCAAAACCTCTTTGGTTTTTGCAATGGCCCCGTCCCGTGGGCCTTCGGGGATACACGCTTTTTGGGGTTTGCCAACCTTTTACTGCAATTCATTCCCCCCTTTTCTACTTTGGTTTGGCTCCCATCTGGCCAGGAAGAATGCGAACCCAGATTTGGCCCCCCGGAGGGTGAAAAAGGGATTTTTTGATCTAAAGACTGCCTTTTCCCCCAGCCCTGTCTTGGTCCGGCTGATCCCGAGAAGCCTTCTCCTTAGAGGTGGATGCCTCTTCCTTGGGGCAGGGCGGTCCTCACACAGAAAAGCCCCAAAGGCAAGACTCTCACATGCGGGTTCTTCTCCAAGACCTTTTCGTCGGCGGAGCGGAATTATGCCATTGGGGATTGGGAGCTCTTGGCTATCAAGTTAGCCCTGGAGGAATGGCGATATCTGCTGGAGGGGGCGCGTCACCCAATTGACATCTTTACGGATCACAAGAATCTACTGTATCTTCAGATGGCCCAGCGTCTAAACCCTCGCCAAGCCAGGTGGTCTCTCTTTTTCTCACGCTTTGACCTTCGCATTAACTTCCGGGCTGCTGAGAAAAACGTCAAAGCTGATGCCCTCTCCCGTGCCTCTGATGTGGTTGGTGAAGAACCCGTGTCTCAGCACATTATTTCTCCGGAACGGTTGGTTCACGTGACTCCCGTAGATCTCCAAAACATTCCTACGGGCAAGACTTACGTGCCGCCAATACTCAGGAAAAGGATACTGAAGTGGGGGCATAGCTCCCTGTTGTCTGGTCACCCCAGAGTACGGAAGTCCTATGCTCTGATCTCTCGGCACTACTGGTGGCTGACTCTGGCACACGTGTGCTCGGAACAAGGTCCCACGCCACAGGCCCTCAAGTCTCTTACTGCCGCTGCCCTTTTTAGAAACTCCTTGGACACACATAGCCATGGATTTCATCACGGACCTACCAGTTTCTTCAGGGAATTCTGTCATCTGGGTGATTACGGACCAGATCTCAAAGATGTCCCACTTTGTGCGTCATCCTGGGCTGCCGTCTGCACCACAATTGGCCAGACACTTCTACCGCCATTTTGTCCATCTATATGGGTTACCTACACACATCGTCTCCGATCGAGGCGATCAATTCGTATCCCGATTTTGGCATGCGCTGTGTTCCTGTCTGCAAGTCAAGTTAGACTTTTCATCGACCTAACACCCTCAGTCCAATGGACAGGTCGAAAGAGTGAACCAGATTCTGGGAGAATACTTGAGTCATTTTGTATCCGGACGTCAGGACAACTGGGCCGAGCTGCTCCCCTGGGCCGAGTTCTCTTATAACCATCGTGACTCGGATGCAGCCTGTGTCTCTCCATTTTTTGTGGTCTATGGCCGCCACCCGGGCCCCCCCCCCCTTTCCCTGCCCACTGATTCGGAGGTGCCCGCTGTCGATGATCAAGTTCGGGATACCAAGGCCATCTGGCAAGAGACTCAACGTTCCCTACATCGGGCCTCATATGAAGTCTCAGGCAGACAAAAGGAGAAGACCTGCCCCAACATTCCTCCCAGGGGACAAGGTTTGGCTTTCTTTGAAGCACGTGCACCTGAAGGTTCCCAGTTACAAATTGGGCCCTCGCTTCCTGGGACCCTTCAAGGTGCTCCGGCAGCTCAACCCGGTGACGTACAAGCTCTGCTTACCTCCATCACTCCGGATCCAAAACTCTTTCCATGTCTCCCTCCTTAAGCATCTGGTCCTGAACCGGTTCTCTCAGAACAATGTATCGCCTCCCCCAGTAGCCGATTCCGCTGACATCTTCAAAGTAAAGGATATCTTGGCCATGAAGATGGTAAGAGGGAAGCGTTTCTTCCTTGTGGATTGGAAGGCCTTCGGACCCGAGGAGAGATCCTGGGAGCCAGAATCAAATATCTTGAATCATGATCTCATCCGCAGGTTTCTGCAGCCAAAAAAGGAGGAGAGGTCTAAGTGGGGGTACTGTAATGGGTGGCACCACGTCCCGGTCCACGGGTCGGTGGTGCACCCGTGTCCCTCTCGGTGGCGTCCGGCGGGGAGGGGTGGCGCTGCTGGCCGTGCTAGTGGCCGTGGTCGCACCCATCCCATCCACTCACCGGACCACGCTCCTGACTTGCTCTCTTCCCCTGTCACCGGAATGCGCGTGCGAGCCCCCTAGCGCACGCGAGCGAGCTCGTTCATGTAAATTTAAAGGGCCAGCACGCTGATAATTGGTTAATTGCCGGGCGCTGACCCTATATAGTTTATGGATCCACGTCACTTCCCTGCTGGATCTTTGTTGCCTCCGTGCCCTAGAGAAAGCGTTCCTGTGTGTTTACTGCCTTGCCGTGTATTCTGACCTCTGCCTACGTTTATCGACTCTGAACCGTTGCCGCCTGCCCTGACCTTGCCGCCTGTCCCTGACTATGCCTACGTCTCACGATTCTGTACTATGCTACACCTCGGCTGCCACCGCAAGCAAGTCACGTCAGGGGTATCGACTTGGTAGACTCCCGGCGCAGCAAGTCCATCCCGCTTTGCGGCGGGCTCTGTTGAATACCGGGACCTACTTAGATTCCGCTCCCTGGCATGCCTTACACCATCGCTTGCGGTGGTCCAGAGGATCCACTATCTCGGCCGCTACATTTATTAAGTACTATTGAAACCTCAAAATATAATTCCTATCCCTTCAATCGATAATCACATAAATAATAATAATGATATACAAGCCAGCATAAATAGGTGGTTCCAAATCCAAACCTAATAGTCTCTACACATATATCAAATAAAACAAAATATATCAAATAAAAAATTTCCATATATATTACTCCCGGTAGCGCAGCCTCTCGATCTCAATAAGTAGATCAACACAAATGAGAAGAAAAGAGGATCAAATGACCCAACTGAGTTACTATCCCTGCACTACCCTATTACTATATTCTAAACAGGTTCCAGTGGGGTCATCGTCCTAATAAGGGTGGCCTCACTCTTGAGGTGACTAACCCTAAATGTACCCTTATAGTCCCTGCTTAGGGCCAAAATACGCAGTTCAGCTTGTTAAAGATGCAAATATTCCAGCATAAAGTAAATCCTCCCGACATGTTTCCCCTGTCTGATGTGGTTCGTGAGGGGAGCTAAGATATTAATGTCTAAAGACAAACGCTTATGTGGTATGCAATGAGATATAAGAACCACCCTTACATACACACCAATTCTTCACATACAATATGACTACTTGCACCTGTTTCACAAAGTATCCATAATGCTATTGGGCATGCATCCGCAGCTACACAAACCGGCATCCTGCTACATGCACTGCGCATATGTCTAATACTAATCTTACCATAATAACTCGGTTTAATATAGGAATCCCCAAATATTACTGCGCATGCGTCTGTAACAAGCACAGATGCCATGATGTCGCCCAGTACTACTGGCCTAGTGAGCACTGACCAGTGGGTAGCTGAGGCCAAAAAAGTTTTTTTCAAATTGGGATATAGATTCTGAAGGGAATAGATTTCTTAGCATTGGTGTAACCTTCAGGGATCTCTCCGTGGCTTATAAAAAGAATATTAAATTGTGGTGGGAGATACAGTCTTTGGAGAATTATATAAAAGCTAATATACAGTAGTTCCAAAAGGTCAAGCCAGCTAATAGATCTTGTACCCCTGCTCTATTAGAAAAGTGGGAGAAGGAACTGACAGAGAGTTCTATTAGATTCATGCATTTGTTACTTGAGGAGGGGAGAGTAGTGTTTGAAGCTTCCACAAAGAATTTGAAATATATAATTGATCAAAAACAAACCGGATTTCTCAAGAAGAGAACTTCTGTTGCAGAATTCAATAAAGAATTATCAGTCTTTTATTAAAGATCGAAAGCATAAACAGTATATTCATGATCTGTCAGAGTTTTAGGAGAAAACTGTTTACCAATTTCTGAGTGACAGGTAATAGAGTAATAGAGAGACAGATATATCGTCATCAGATCTCGAGTCCTCTGATTTAGAGTATAAATTCCAATGGGGGAACAGAACAGGTTCCTTTTCAAGAGGAGGATGAAATAGAGGTAGGGGGAGATGGCATCCACAGAGCATCAGAAACAGAGATATCATATGGCAAACACCTCCTCTACACAATCAGGTTCTTTGGGTTCATTGAGATCATTTGTTCCATCCTCTTTTATAGAGGATATGAGAGTGAATCCTTATGCTTTGAGGGAACGCAAGCAACAAATGTAGCAGTAACTGATGAGAACACTCTGATTAATTTTTCGTGATCCGGAACTTTCAGATGAAGGGATGCAAATATTATCTAGGGGCCTTTCATTTGTCTCGATGACCAGATTCAGCTCATTTATATGGACAAAGGACCTAAATCTGTTTGTACACAAATTGAAATGGCAAAAATATTTTAGGCTGAGAGATAGA
Organism: Phyllomedusa bahiana; assembly: GCA_025379985.1. Taxonomy (NCBI): domain Eukaryota; kingdom Metazoa; phylum Chordata; class Amphibia; order Anura; family Hylidae; genus Phyllomedusa; species Phyllomedusa bahiana. The sequence goes on along the minus strand of JAODAL010020570.1, from coordinate 22,356 downwards.
TAGGAGGCAGAGGCGTTAAGGGCAACTGAGGAGGAGATGCTCGGGATTAGAACATCTGGATTATTTGTGGAGAATATTTGATATGGCCCGTTAACAAACCTCAGACCTAAAAGCACAAGAATGTCGCCCAATATGGATTGTCCTGAGATAGATATCTATATTAAGTTAGTGACAAAGGAGATCTTTTAGCATGAACTGATTCAGGTGGATTGAAGAATTTTTCCCACTGTGAAATGGAGACGTTACTACTAGTGATGAGCAATTAGTAAAATTATCGTTATCGAGCCAATTCGCTATTTTGGGAATTTTCGCACTGATGTTTGATATTCGATAACGATTAATCGTCGATTCCTATTAAAGTCTATGGAAGCGGAAGAACAGATTCTTTTCTAGACCCAAACAGGTGAGGAGAAGCTGGAATTACCATCCACAACAGTAAACTGGATACGGGGTACATCTTAGTCAAGACAGTTAGGCTCTAAGAGTCACTCTAAAATAATTCATTCCCTTCAACGGCTAACCGAAGGATGAGGACGGAGTAGCCACAGCAGGTACAGTGGTAGCAGCTATTACGGGGCCCCTTTGACACAAAATAAGACACTGGTATTGGAAATGGCACACGGTAACTGGCAGGAGACCTCTATCACTTTTTGCACCAGTGACCATGAACTTGTCATATATTTGGTGGCATCTAGAACATCCCAACGGGGAACGTAGAGTTTCAGCTGGCAGGGCCGTAGTTAGAGTGGGTGCGGTGAGAGCCAGGGCTGCCGTCAGTCATCTATTAACCGTCTTAGGGCCACATGCCGCTAAATGCCGTGACATTAGAACGTGAAGAAGATGCAACAGATGTCTCCAGTTGGTTAATGAACCCTGTCTCAAATTACTGCATTCTACTGTCAATTTGTGTGGGTGGAAGGAAATTGCTCACTTTTGATTTCTAACGTGGATCAAGGAGGGTGGCCACCCAGTAACCGCTTTTCATTTTGATGGCCTTGAAGCGTGTGAAATAAGCTTTTTTTCAATAAGACCTTTACTATTGGTTTCTTTTACAGCGGCATGACTCCAAAAGCCGCACAGTTGCCCTTTATTCTGATGGACCATCAGAATAAAAAGTGCTGGAAGAAAGAAGTATTTGAACCACTAGTTTAGTGGACAGGACATTGACTATCTCTGTCCTTTCCCACAGCCTGACCCCAAAACCAGATGCCCTTATGGACCCACAGAATAAAAAGTGCCGGAAGATATAAGTATTTGAACCAATATTTTTGTGAACAGGACATTGACTATCCCTGTCCTTTCCCGCAGCCTGACCCCAAAACCCGCACAGATGCCCTACAGACCCTCAGAATATAAAGTGCCGGAAGAAAGAAGTATTTGAACCAATATTTCAGTGAACAGGACATTGACTATCCCTGTCCTTTCCCGCAGCCTGACCCCAAAATCCACACAGATGCCCTTATGGACCCTCAGAATAAAAAGTGCCGGAAGAAATAAGCATTTGAACCACTATTTTAGTGAACAGGACATTGACTATCCCTGTCCTTTCCCGTAGCCTGACACCAAAACCCACACAGATGCCCTTATGGACCCTCAGAATAAAAATTTGCACTAAGAAATTGACTGTTTCAAAACAGGATTTTTTCCAATGCTGCTACTGCTGCTACTACGGCTACTTGCCATTCTACTGCTGTCACGTTGTTGACGTTGTTCCACAGTGACATTAGAAAATGAATAAGACACAATAGATGTCTCCAGTTGGTCAATGAGCATTGTCTTAAATTCCTGTATTCTACTGTCAAATTAAGTGGGTTGAAGGAAATTGCTGACTTTTGATTTGGAACGTGGATCAAGGAGAGTGGACACCCAGTAACTGCTGTTCACTTTGATTGCCTTGAGGCATGTGAAATTTGAAATCAGTATGTGAAATAAGTTTTTTGGCATGTGAAATTTGAAATCAGTATGTGAAATAAGTTTTTTTTTCAATCTGACCTTTGCTATTGATGTCTTTTACAGTGACCTGACCACCAAACCAGCAAAAATGCCCTTATCAGAATAAAAATCGCTGGAAGAAAGAGTTTTCTGACTAGGACATTGACCATAGCTGTATTTTAAAGCAGCATGACCCTAATACCAAACTAAATGCCCTTATGCACACTCCCAATAAAATTTGCACGAAGAAATTAAGACTGTTGACGGGGAGGTCCAGATGACGCAGCAATGCTGCCAGTCGGGCTAAAGCAGTGTGCGAATGCCAGAAGTGTGAGCTAAAACCTCAAGCCTTCCTCAGAAGGCCCTTGTCCTTGGCTTGTTTTTTCTTCCTCTTGTTTTCCTGGACGCACTGAAGGAAACTCTCTCTGCTCTTGGGGTGGTGAATGTGCTCCACACGAACGTTGATTCTTGTGGAAAGGGTTTTACCATTGATGTGTTTGTTCACAATTATACCAACAGCATGCTATTTAACATTGTAGATTCTGCCAGTCGTGCCATGATAGCATTTAGGTGGCATGCCTTTTTTCTATGGTTCCCATACCCTTAATGTGCACAATGTCGCCCTTCTTGTAGATGCACCTGTATGTTGACAAAGGCACAGGGCTACAGACCGGAATATTGCCCTATTTGCCCCCCTGGCACTACTTTCATTGTAGCCTGACCCCAAAACTAGCAGAAATACCCTTATGGACGCAGAGAATAAAATTAGCATGAAGAAATGAGTATTTGAAACAAGATTTATTTAAACAGAACCTTGAATATCGCTGTCTTTTCCAGCTACATGACCCCAAAATCAGCAAAAATGACCTTTTCGACACTCAGTAAAATTATCAAGAATAAAAGAGTTTTTTAAAAAACATTTTTTTGGAACAGGGCCTGGATTATAGCTGTTTTTTACAGCACCATGACCCCAAAAGCTGGAAAAATGACCTTTCGGACACACAAAATTGTGACGAAGAAATGCCTGTTAGAAACAACATGTTTTAAATTTGGGGCGACAAAATCATCAGAGATCCACGCCTGATTCATCTTGATAAAAGTCAAACGATCCACATTCTCAGTGGACAGCCGGATACGTTTGTCTGTTATCACTCCTCCAGCTATGCTGAAGGTCCGATCCGAGATGATGCTGGCTGCTGGGCAGGATAACACTTCTATTTCGTGCGGGGCAAGCTCGGGCCATTCATCCATTTTGGACACCCAGAAGTCGATTGCTGTCCGGAATATGTCCAAAAACATTGGTGTTGAGCCGCAGATAGTCATGGTCCATGATCTTAAGGTGGTCTCTGTGTGTCTGATTTGTGCACTGCATTATAGGCGTTGGTGAGGTGGTAAATAAGGATTACCAAAAGTCACCCATTAGGCTTCTTCCACAAGGCCTGCTGCTGCTGCTACGGCTACTTGCCACTCTACTGCTGTCACATTGCTGACGTTGTTCCACCGTGACATTAGAACGTGAAGCAGACGTAACAGATTTCTCGAGTTGAAGAGTGTGCGCCAAGCTGGAGAGCCACCATCATCACCAGAGACATCCACCCAACTCACCCAGTGAGCTGTCACAGAGATGTACCGGCCTTGACCATGCTTACTAGTCTATGTATCGGTAGTCAGATGGACTTTGCTGGACAGAGATGCAGCCAATGTGCTGTTGATTTTAGCTGACATGTGGCTGGCCAGGGCTGGGACAGTTTTTCGGGAAAAGAAATGCCTGCTCGGTAACTGGTATTGGGGGCAGGCAAGGGCCATGATGTGGCAGAACCCATCTATGTTCGCCATTCGGAAAGGAAACATTTCCAAGGCCAAGAGCCTGGCAATGACAACATTCAGGCTTTTGACTTTGGGATGGTTAGGTTGAAAGCGTTTCTTCTGCTCCCACACCTGGTACACAGAAGACTGGCTGCTAGACTGGCCACTGTATGGCGTGCAGGTGAAACTGGTGGAAGGAGAAGGGGTAAGCTGTGTCTCTGGTGGTGGTGGTGGTAATCGGGCAACGGTGTGTGGCACTGAGGCTGATACTTGCTCATGCCGCTGCGGAACATGGATAGCAGAGGAACGCTTAATCTTGGAAGTGGCGAAGAAGGAGAACGAGGGTATGACAGTGTTTGGAATTCCAGGACCTGTGTGGCCTTGTTTCTCCAAGTGATTTCTCCACTTCAATTCATGCTTTGGTAGCATGTGACCATTCATGTTCATGGCGGTTAAACACTTTAGATTCTTCACTTTACTGACGCGTTGACGGCAAATCCAGCATATGACATCGGTCGGCGAATCTGAGGCTTGATCGGAAAAGGCCCAGGCTTCACAGGTCCTGGACCTTTTCGACAGCGATAAGCTAATAGCGGTGCTTCCATCGTTTTGGAACCTCGATAAACGTGAAAATCTGCTCAATTTCAACTTTTCTCAATTATATCACTCATCAGTAGTTACTACGATTTGAGAAGGATGAATCCCTATTAATTAAACCATCAGACAAGGGTGGAAATATAGTTATTTTTAGCCATGTGCAATATACACAGTCATAGGCTCTTGGACGATAGGGACTGTTATGAAGTTTTTCAGAGAGACCCCATGAGTTTATGGCTAGGCTCGAGTGTATTGTGGTTGAGGTCCTTGATAGGGGTTTTATATCAGACAGAGATTGCAAATTCATGTTAATTCAACACCCGATGATATCAATGTTTTAGGAACTCCCCAAGGTTCATAACGGGGTGAATCCATTAAAGAGTAGACCAATTGTCTCAGGGATTAATTCAATATCCCAAAATGTGAGTATCTACGTGGATGAGATACTTAGACAATTTGTTACAGCTTTGCCATCTTATATTCGAGACATGGCGGATTTATCGATAAGGATACTGTGGAGGGTACTGTTCTTTTGGCATCTTTTAATGTGGAAAGTCTCTATAGCTGTATATCACATGAATGGGGCCTAAAGGCTGTTAAATATTTTTCTAGTATGTGGGGGTGCAACATAGAGAACAGGGTGCCTTTGTTACAAGGTTGTCTGATTTTATCCTTCATCAAAAGTACTTCCTATTTGACTCTAAAATCTTCCACCAGATAAGGGGGACTGCAATGGGGAGCCCTTGTGCTCCCACATATGCAAACCTATACCTGGGCTGATGTGAGGAGAGGATGGTTTTCTGTCATGACAATGAGGAATGAACATCCAGGATAGTGTTCTGGAGTTGTTTCATAGATTACATATTTGTCCTGTGGAACGGCCCCAGAGACACTTTTGAACAATTTATATCTGTCCTCAATAGAAATTAGATGGGTCTGAGATTCACCTTTGAGACTTATGCAGTAAAGATATCTTTTCTGGATGGAGAGCTGCAGAAAACCCTTATGGGCACCCTTAGTACCAAGATCTTTAGAAAACCCACTTCAACAAATAGCCTACTCCATTGGAAGAGCCATCATCCAACTGCATTTTAGAGAGGCATACTCCACGGGCAGTTTTTGCGGATGAGGTGTAATTGTTCCCATCTAGATAATTTCTATAGACAGGCTTTTTAGTTGGATTGGCAGTTTGATTCTCATGGATACCCATTGCAAGTTAGACAAGTTAGAAAATGCTTTGAAGCAGGAACGGTCAAAATTACTGATCCCAGAGAAAGATCAGAATGGAGGAATGGATACAGCTAGAATTATAAACATTATTGATGACAAAACTAATGAAATGAGAAAGGTCATTGAGAAATATTGGGGAATTCTGCAATCTGATAGTGATCTTTTGAATATACTCCCAAAGTAACCTCAGATTACATATCGATGTGGTAGATCCCTAAGGGACAGGTTGGTACACCGCCATTACAATCGCCTGAAAAAGGAAGGTACATGGCTCTATAGAAAGGTAATGGGCATGTTTAGATGTGCTGAAGGTTGTGTAGCCTGTCCGTTTATACAACAAACTAAATCATTTTATGCTCAAGAGAGCAAGGAGTATTTTCTTAGGGACTTTTTAGGGATTGGTCTATTTATGCCTATTGTGGCCGACCAACCTCAGAGGGTCGCAGGATTCTGCCACTAGGTGGCGTACAGCAGGAGATCTGCTACCGACGTGCCACCGAAAACCTGGTTTCGGTGGGGGAAGGCAACCATTTGGCGTCAGTAACCATAGGTTACTGACATGTGTAACTAGTGTGGCTGCTATGCGGCTTTTGATGGGTTGCCTTTCCCGGGACGGTCCCGGCGTTGGGTGGGAGGCCGTCCCCACGTTCCAGGCCAGGTTCGGTTCCAGGATTTACCAGGCCTATAAAAAGCCTGTCTCTCTAGGTGATCGGGGGGCGTGGTCTGCCACAAGAGAGTGGAGCAACAGAGCTGGAGAGAGGTTCTGGCCCCGGAGGCTTGAGGGAAACCGAGACAGTACTGGAGAGTACCGGTTGTTTGATGCTGGACGTTAGGTCCAGACTATCGATAGACAGGGTCTAGGTCATCAGTTAGTTAGTGGCCATACGGCCTAGGGTTTGATTTATTTCATGTGTTGTTATGTTTTCCTGTGCCTGAATAAAACAGGCTGACGCCAGAAAGAAGCCGGTGTCCGTGTGACATTCTGCCTACAGAAGCGGCAATCCCGGAGTTAAAGTAACCCCCAGGACGGTCCAAAATGGCATCCAAGTGCTAAGCGAGTGCTTACAATTGGTGGAGGCATGCGAAGGGCATTATTGGCACTAACCGGCAAGATTGGCGCACTACATAAGCTGGGCACAAGCTGACGTGTGCATAAAGATTTGCAGAGAAATGCTGCAGTTTGCATAGGACTGCTACTGTTTACATGGGACTCCTGCAAGATAGCTCTGTTGAGCAAGGAGTCTGAGAAAAGGAGACACACCCGTATACAGACTGTTGCCTGTGGGGGAAAGCTGCCTCAGTGCACAGGAGAGTGTCTCGGGAGAGTCAGGGGACGCACCCCAGTACAGAGACTGTTTGGGCACTGGTCTTTTGGAGTTAAAGTGACTGTTGCCATTGGTGAAATTTTTTGTTTGCCATGGAGGAGCTGCTCGCCCAGTTGATGCAGGCCACTGCCAAGCAGCAAGAAAATAATGAGAAGCTCCAGGCACAATTTGAGGCAGACCAGCAGGCACTAAAAATCATGATTAACCAGAGTCAGCTGTCTGAGGATAATGGACTCACCACAATACAAGCAGCCTTGCTAGCTGGAGTTGCAGTGTCCAAGCTGGGAAAGACGGCTGCCGTGGATAACCAGCAGAATGGTGCAATGGATGCCTTCAGGTGGAAATGTGCTGGAGAGGCTGTCCAGTTTCCAAGAGGCCCTGGGTTACAAGTCCCAGGAGAACAGAGTCGTCCAGAGGTGTGGATGTGGCTGTCACCGTGGGCAACCACGTTCATCAGCAGGAGCCTGCTACCACTGTCCAGCAGAGGGAGTCGTGTTGGAGGTGCCACAGAGCAGTGAGATGTGCTCCTGACTGTCCTCTCGGAGGAAGAGGCCAGAAAGGTTGCAGGTGCAAGCCCTGGAGTTCCAGGTGGGTGGAGTCCCACTCCTGCTTGGCATGGACAGTCAGCCAGAGATGCCCAAAATACACCAAGAACCCGGTAAGACTGTTCCTGTTGTGTGTGACACCGGTGTTGGGACTGTCAGTTATATGCATAATTTATGTGAGGACTTGGCTGGGCTAAACGGAAGTCCAGATATGCTGCCAAGCCAGAAGAGTGGCAGGACTGTAATAAATGGACTGGTAAAGTCTGATGGACTGGGTGCAGTACATGCAGTGTTGCCTGTGGGAGATGGTCACCCCAGTGTTCCTTCCTCAGTTATAAATACTATGCATGTGATCCATGACCTGGTCCCAAAGCCTGAGCAGGGGGAAGTTGGCTGTGTTACAAAGTTAGCTCCAGTTACTGCATCCCTGTGTGAACAAGTGGCGGGAGGTGCTGTGGCAGAGAGCAGCTCATGTCTGCCCCTGGAGGTCATGGCTGTCAGAACTATGTGTGCAGTAGCTGCAGAGTGTGAATTAGCTTCTGCAGAAATACCAGCACCAGCTGTAGAGCAGACAAGCACTAGTGTGCCCCTAGAGAGCGTGGCTAACAGTACTAGGAGCATTGCAGAGGATGAGTGTCCTGTGGGGGATGACCATCTGGAGAAATGTGCTACCACTACAGTTTCAGGTGGATCTACTGTGGTTGCCGATAGCAACAAGGTTTCCACTGCATCTCCTGCTGGAAAAGCTTGTGAGAATGAGTGCCAGGCAGCTGTGTGTGAAGTGTCTGGTTTCCAGTCCGTAAATGTCTGTACCCATGACCCCAGCGCCCTGTGTGTATGGGATGGTAACGTGCAAGTTGCAGGTGTGCCCCTAGAGGTTGTGGCTGGTAATAGCACAATGTGTGCAAGGGCGTTATGTCTGGGGATTGATAGCAATTCTGAGACTGGTGCTGACAATACAGTTCTCCACAGAGCTGATGTAGTCGCCAGTAGCAATCAGGTTCGCTCTGCTGGTGGGGAAAGGGTGATGGAGTTGCCTGGTGTGAGCACAGCTAGTGCATTGCTGGTAGTAGGAGTCCAAAACACTGGAAATGAGGGTTCTGCTACCATGTATGAGGAGGGCTAGATGTGATTGTGTCAGTTAGTGACCATGAAGACAAAAACATCCCATGTGAAGAGTCTCCTATGTTCAGTGTGGGGTTGACGCTGTACTGGTCATGCTACAGTGTAATGATGGGATGTACTCAATGGGAGTGATCGAAAAACATTTGCCAAGACAGTTTGTGTGCATGACTGGTCAGTGCATTTTCAGAGAATTCGTATCTGTGATGAAAATCCTATTTGGACCCTGCAGGGATTGAAGGAAAAGATTGTGCTGAGATTGTAGTGACAGCTAAGGTAACTTGCTCCAATGGTGCTGTATTTGGTAGTACTTTTACTGCATTGTGTCAAGAGACTGCAGTGATGGTAGTGAGGGAAAATGTGAGCCGCTATACCCAGAGGGATTTAGGCTCAACGCTAGTAAGGGGCGTCAGTGTTTGACCCATCAGAGGGTAAGGAAACCCCCAGTAATGGAAACTGAGGTAATGGCATTGGTTTCCTATTGTACTTTGTCAACAGTGCCCCAGAGTAGTAACTAGAGGTTTATCTGAAGTTCTCCCCTTGGAAGAGTTGTTACAGAGGATATGGAGGAAAGGTATCCATATTTTAGTGAAGTAAGTGGTTTCACAGTCCGTTGATCGGAGGATAATGGTTGGTATGTTGCTGACATGTTTGCTGTATACTTTTTGCAGAGCGTGCATGGGTTGTGCCATGGTGGTAAGTGGCTATGACCCTGTCGGCTTCTGATGGTGGGATGAACGCGTGGGGTGAGCCTACAGCTGAGCTATATGTGGTGTCGCCCCTGATGGATGAAGATTCACAGGAATGGTGTGAGAGGGCTCCACTGTGTAAGTGTTTTGGCCCTGGAGGAAAGGTTGTTCATGGTGAGAAAGACTTGTGGCCTTTATCAAACGGGGGGGGGGAGGGGTGTATGTGGCCGACCGACCTCATACGGTCGCAGGATTCTGCAACTAGGTGGCGTACAGCAGGAGATATGATAACGACGTGCCACCGAAAACCTGGTGTCGGTGGGGGAAGGAAACCAATTTGGCCGTCAGTAACCATAGGTTACTGACATGTGTAACTAGTATGGCTGCTATGCGGCATTTGTGGGGTTGCCTTTCCCTGGGACGGTCCACAGCATTGGGTGGGAGGCCGTCCCCACGTTCCAGGCCAGGTTCGGTTCCAGGATTTACCAGGCCTATAAAAAGCCTGTCTCTCTAGGTGATCGGGGGGCGTGGTCTGCCACAAGAGAGTGGAGCAACAGAGCTGGAGAGAGTTCTGGCCCCGGAGGCTTGAGGGAAGCCGAGACAGTACTGGAGAGTACTGGTTGTTTGATGCGGGACGTTAGGTCCAGACTACCGATAGACAGGGTCTCGGTCATCAGTTAGTTAGTGGCCAGATGGCCTAGAATTAGATTTATTTCATGTGTTGTTATGTTTTCCTGTGCCTGAATAAAACAGGCTGATGCCAGAAAGAAGCCGGTGTCCGTGTGCCATTCCGCCTACAGAAGCGGAGTTAAAGTAACCCCCAGGACGGTCCAAAATGGCGTCCAAGTGCTAAGCGAGTGCTTACACTATGTATATGTCATATTTATTATATGGTTAAGACCACTCGGTAATTACGCCATCGAGTGGGGGACCAACTAGGCGATGTGCGCAATAGAAGGGATACTGCGATAGCCCATGTTTGGGATGTGCATGATGGTGATCCAGCATGTCTTAAATTCCTTGTGATTGAGACGGTTTACCCCTCACCCCAAAAGGGTTATCTGGACCTGAGGATTTTAAGAAAAGAGGCAGAATGGATACATAGACTAAGATCTGTGAATCCCAATGGACTAAATGGATCTTTACAATATGGATTCTTTTTATAGGTATCCCCACTGTTTACTCATTGTTGTTTCCAAACATAGAATGTAGCTTTGTGTGTAGAGGAGGGGAGATATCTAACCGAGCTGGTTTTTAACTCCTTTTACTGTTATGGGTAGTAGCTTTGCCCTATATTTATCATCCCCTTAGTTAATATCACATTACTCTATACATAATATGGCTCTTTATATTTACCCATCTATATAGGTGCTGGATTTGTTGTGGCTTTAGATATACATATATCATATCAGCAGATCAGGCTTTATAGTGATTGACTTATTATATTTTTAATATTGTGGGCCGACCTTGGACAGGTTGTAGTCCCATTGTTGTCCTCAGTGGAGAATGAGTATATGTATATTAAGTGGCTGGGACTTTATTTAATGTACCAGTTGCATGTCGGGAGGATAATTGGCTTTGTGTCATCTGTGTTCACAGTGAACACATACGCTATATGTGGCTAAAGTAGTGCCGCTTTGTGTGCATGTCCGGGAGGCAGTAGCAGGGCCATCTTAACAGCATTATGGGCCCATAGGCAGAGCTGTGCACTGGGCCCCCCAACCAATGCATTCACTCACAGGAATAAATATATACATTATCAATAAAATAAACCTTGACCTATATAGCCCCTCCATCATGTGGTCAGCCATCCTGTGCCCCCAGGCCCATCCACGCAGCAGCTCCTAAGTTATATAAATTGCTACGTGGTCTGGCCTGGGGGCACAGGATGGCTGACCACATGATGGAGGGGCTATATGGCTCATAGACAGCCATCCTGTGCCCCCAGGCCAGACCAATTTATATAACTTAAGAGCTGCTGCATGGACGGGCCTGGGGGCACAGGATGTTCACACAGCAAAGAATGTAACATGTTCTTGTGGTCAGTCAGCCATCCTGACCCGTGTCACTGTCCCCCAGAGTCTCTCTTATCATATAGTAACTGCTATGTGGCCCGGCCATTACTATATGGTAAGAGAGGCTCTGGGGGACAGTAACATGGGTCAGGATGGTTGACTGACCACATGCACATGTTACATGATAGTCATGTCACTGTCCCTCACCCATATGGCCATGTCACTGTCCCCCACTCATTTAACCATGTCACTGTGAATAACATGGCCAAACAAGTGGAGGACAAGACAATGACATGGGTGGTGAACAATTACATCAAGTCACTGTTCCCCCAACGCTAATGGCCCATAGTGTACCTTGCGGTGTCATCTGCTGCCTTTCAAATGGCAACGGGCGGCTGCTGTGAGCTGGATAAGGGGCTGTGACAAAGGCGGGATCTTTTTTTTTTTTTTTTTTTTTTTTTACTTTTATTTGCTGGGCCTCGTGCCTGTGGCACAAAAACTACATTACCCAGGGGCCCGGCGGGGGATGGAGGAGACTGACTGCCGGGAGTGCCTTTTACTGTTATGCCGTGCCTGACAAAGATTTTTTTGATGCAAAAAACTCAAGATTTTTGTGATAATGCATAAAAATCTGCACAAAAAATGTGATCTTAGGATCCTGTTGAATTAAATTGGAATAAGTGAGCGTCAGAGACACAACTGTTTATGCGCACCATTTGAGGCTTAATGCACTGTGCAAAAAAGTTGAGTTCAGGATCATTTCCAGTGTGCAAATGCACCAAAAGATACATAAAAATAAGCATCAAAATATGCACCAAAAGATGCATCAAATGAAGAAAACATACATAAAAAATGCATGAAAAATCATGCTTATAAATGGTTATAAATTCTCCTGTAAAAAAGCAACTAATTTCACTGCAGGTTATGTGAACATAGCCGAAGGGTTAACATTTTTTTTTTTTTGTAGTAATATTTGATCAGAGCATGTGACGCAAGCTTTATCCTGCTCATATGACACTTAGGGCCTCATGTATGAAAATTATCTAGGTGTAAGACTCTTTTTGTTGCCCATAGCAACTAACCAGAGCTCTCTTTTATTTTTTTCAGATTAATATATACAATGAAAGGGGAACTCTGATTGGTTGCTCTGATCAACAAATAAAGTCTTACACCTAGACAGTTTTCATACATGATGCCCTTAGTGTTAGACTGGGATGCCTAGGGCCCACCGGTGGAATTTTACTCTGGGGTCCCTTTGGTGGAGTTGTTAATGGAGCCCACCAGTGAAGTTGATTCTGGGGGCCCCCATACAGCTATTGTACATGCTTCTTATACACTGTCTCTTACCGTATGCCTCTTTCTCACTGCCTTTTTGTCTCTCCCAAATATGTATATACAGTTTAAAAGAAACTCCAGGTCTGTCATGCTAATGGGCCCACCAGGGCATTCCCTGTTTCCTTGTGGGCCAGTCCAATCATGGGGCCACTGCTAGAGCAGAGAGAGAAAGTCAGTAACCTAGGGAGGCTTATGTAAAGAAGCAGGAGATAAGAACTTCTCAAACTTTGAAGAGAAGCAAAATTGAAACAGCAATGTATTTGGTTATTTCTTTTTTTTACTTTTGTCTACATGTTAATCTCAGATCAGGAAGCCCAAGGCAGGTCCAGGACTTTCTACCATAACACATCATGGTGTAGGGTCTGTATTATTTTTATCTGAACCTAACTCCGTAAAGAATAATCAAACTGATTACAGCACCCAAAGAAAAACATCTCAACAGTTTTAATTTTGTAGAAATCCAGAAAGGTTTTCAGTAAATATAGGTTCACGATTACAGCTACAGTTGCTTGTAATAAAATGAATCATCAGCATTTGATGGATTAAAAATAAACTGTTTTTATTAGAACTATTTTCTCCTCGATGACAGTTTAAAGGAAATATGGTACAGAAATGTTTTTGCCTTATTATTGGAAAAGGTCAGCAGCCAAAAAGATACATGGGATTATCCAAATACATTACCTATGCAGAATAAAATGATTCACAGAATGTGAACACCTCAGATTTATGATGCAGTGCCATTTTTTTCTTGCTGTTCATTTTAATAGACTTTACCAAATAATTGCTCTTTCAAAATAGCCCTGAGCAACAAAACAACTTTGTCCTTTAAAAAGCCAATGGAATCCCTAAGTACCTGCCTTGAAACTGAAGTACAAGCTACAAGATATTTAACCTGAGGGTTGAGAACATCCATTAGCAGAACTTGTGAAGAGAGAAAATCACTTTGCAACATATACTCATAGTTTCCTTTCAAATTTATTTTTATAAAGAGCCATATGAGTCTAAACATATATGCTAATGACAGGTTGTTACCTTTATAGGAAAAAGGTAAGAGAATGCAGAAAGTGATTATTTAAAACACATACAATTAATTTCCAATATCTAACATTAACCCTATTTTAGTTTTTAGCAGTCTCTTTTTATTTACACATGTATTAAACTACATTAAGCCTGCATTTCTTTTTCCTAAGAGGGAAGACGTTTTCTTCTTTGTTTGCTTGTATTGGTTACTGTTGAATGTGAGGAAAATATAAAGTGTTGTTCCTATTTTCCAAATTGATGGCATAATATGATATGCCATAAATGTCCAATAGGTTCTGATATCACCTATTTCACCTGCAGATATCTCATTAAAAGGTTCCCAAAAGTCTCATCTCAGAATAGAGAGTAAGGGCAACATGCATGAATAGGGCTGCAATAGTTTTCTGGAGTACTTTGGCGCGCTAAGTCCCATTGTAATGCGCCAAAGACACTTTTTAGTGTGCCAAAGTTTAGGGGCATTCTGGGGGCATGTTGCACCACATTCTTATCATTCTTTGATGCCAAATCTAGGCGCAGAAAAGTTAGAACAGCCAGACCAAGTTAAAGGTGGTGCCTGAGCCAGACTTGTCATACTGGCACTACAATACGCCTGTATGTATGAACTGTAGAATAACAGGTTAATACATTCTGGTGCATTCTACACTGCCTTATAGCTGTTTAGAACTGGCCTGTCAGCGCCAACGTTCATACATGTTGTCCCAAGTCTTCACTCTCTGTTTTGTATGGGAGCTATAAGTATTCGACTGTACTCGGAACTCCCATAGAACATAATGGAGAATAGTGCACAGGCTAAATCTACTATCCGTTCTGATCAGAGACTTTCAGGGGTGCAGGACCAAGGACTCACACCTATCAGGCATTGATGGCATATCCTATTGGTATTTAAAATCCATTATATGGTGGAAAAACACTCTTTGTAAATTCTTAAACTTTATTTTCAAAAGTCAAAGATAAAAGTAACATACTTGTATTAGAATGTCTGTGGTTTTTCTCGAGTGCATAAATTGCAAAGTCCATGAAACACTCTGTAGTGAGGGAGTAGCTGTGAGACAAATCGGGTGTACACACCTGCTGGCGTAACGTTTCGGAAGGACACACACTTTCAAAAGTGCTGCTCGGGTCCGTCTTGAAAAGAATTGCATGTCAATTCTTTTCAAGATGGACCCGAGCGGCACTTTTGAAACACGCAACAGCGATCTCTCATCTGAACGCCGCTGTATCTTCCTAATAGCGGGCAGTGATAAAGTCACTGCTAATTGTTTAGATTCGTCTTGGGTACTGACAGAGTGGACCCCAGGAAGGATCTACAAAGCGCTTGTAACACGGAGTGAAAACTCAGTGTGAACAAGCCCTAAGGGTAAAACAATAGGTGAAATGATCGCTAAATCAGACATCAGTACAAATAAGAAATATAAACAATACATTCACAATACAATACAATCTAAAATACATTCACAACGTACAGGTACCTATTCATGTCTTAATTGACAAAATTGTCTTCCTTTATCAAAGGATCATATATTACACATAAAACAACAGGATACAAAGTAGATATTAAAGGATTTTTCACATGCAACAGTAAAAATGTGATATACCTGCTTAAATGTCCGTGTGGTAAAGGATACGTGGGACAAACTGCAGGTCCCATAAAATTCAGATTGAACGAACATCGTTCTGCTACACGCACGTTTAAAAAGAAGAAAGAGGAAACTAGCACTCAGGAAAATGAAACTGTGCCTTATAAAAAGTTCAGTGAAAGCACTGTTGCTCGGCATTTTTTTTAAGAGAACCACGGAGTCTCTGAACTCCGATGGTGTATATTGGAGCAGGTGGAACAAACAGAGGGTTATCACATAGAAATAAGCTTAGTACTTAAGGAAAAGGTGGATGTATAAATTGGATAAATAGTTTCCAAAAGGTATGAATGAAACTTGTAATCTGAATGTGTTCCTGTAATCCTTGATTTTATTGTTTTTAATATGCTACATAACATGTGTTGCGACCGGCGCCCGCGACTCCTCCTGCGGGCGCCGCCGCAGCTCTGCCCCGGTCCCCGGGACGAGTGCCGCCGCTGCCCGGGTGTCGGGCGGCGGGCGCACTCGCCCTCCGGCGCGTCGGTACTCACCCGGCCGCGCTCCTGTGTCCCTGCAGTCTCCTGCTGTCCGGTGCGCGCGTCCCTGTGATCTAAGGCGCGCGCGCGCCGGCTCTGTGAGATTTAAAGGGGCAGTGCGCCGGTAATTGGGCAATTGCCGGGCACTGCCTCTATTTCACCTGGGCGCTTCCGCCCGCTCCCTGCCGGATCTTTAGTGCCTTGCCTATTGAGAAAGCGTTCCCTATTGTCTCGTCCTGATCTACCGTGTACCGTACCCTCGCTTCCGTCTCTTGACCACGAATCTCTGCCGCCTGCCCTGACCGTCTGCCTGTCCACGACCACGAACCTTAGCTGCCTGCCCTGACCTTCTGCCTGACCCCGACTACGAGCCTGCCTGACGATTTTGCACCACGCTATACTTCGGCTGCCACCACAAGCAAGTCACGTCAGGGGTAACGACCTGGTAGACTCCCGCCGCAGCAAGTCCATCCCGCTTTGCGGCGGGCTCTGGTGAAAACCGGGACCTACTTAGATTCCGTTCCCTGGCGTGGCTTACACCATCGCTTGTGGTGGTCCAGTGGATCCACTTTGCGTCCGGAACCGTAACAACATGCTTGTTTTTAATAATGGAAAAGTATGTCTATAAATAGGCGGTCTTCCGAAACGTCGTGTCAACAGGTGTGTACGCCCGGTTTGTCTCACAGCTACTCCCTCACTACATGGAGTTCCATGGACTTTGCAATTTATGCACTCGAGAAAAACCACGGACATTCTAATACAAGTATGTTACTTTTATCCTTATGAAAATAAAGTTTAAGAATTTACAAAGAGTGTTGTTCCGCCATATAGTGGATTTGAAGTGTTATATGAAAATAGAAGGATTCCGTTCATGGTGGATAGTGCGATTGGTTTATTATAACTGCCACATAGAAAAAGAAAAGGAATATCCTATTGGCATGCCATCAATGCGTGAAGATCCTTTAATGATTTGAATCGGCATGAAGCCGAAGTTTATGGTACTTCGCGGAAATTAATTGTCTTTTTTTTTATAAAATGGCCGTGAGCACATGGCATGACATGGGGCAGAGAACTCTGGGAGGAAGAAAGGAACACCCTCAATGACATGTGCATAAATACGGACTCCATCTTAAATTCTCACTTCTCACCGTGATTCCTGTCAATAAGCATCTTGCTGCTGCTGCACTATATTGCACTCTTTAGCAAAGAAACTCGTTTTTTCAGCTACTGGAGTGAAAGACCTTTACAAGTGTGTGTCTTATAAACACTTGTTCCTGAACCAGCGTTATTATTTTGTTTTAGTTTGTGGGGTATTCTCCCTAACGTCCAGGGTGGGTGTACTTCTGCCCCATACATGCCTGAATTCCATCTGGTTGTTCTGTAGGGTATTTCATACCCAAGGCTTAATTTAACCTCTTGATTGTGGGGTAATTAAACTATATAGAGTAGATGGCAGGGATAGCTGACATAATTCATAACACGTTTAGTATTGAAGGTAATTTGATGTTGAATTTGAAATGTCCGGCTGTTGTCACTAGTATCAAAAGCATCAGTTCGTTCCAAATTCTCACAGGCTAGACATGCTCCACAGGAAAAACAACCTCCTTTTGGGCCTCTAGAACCAAAAGCATTAGCAATTGTGGTACTTTGGTGGTAACTATGAAAGAGCAGATCCTTTACATTTTTATATCTCTGACATGTAACCATAGGTGATGGAGTTAGATATTGTTGTAAGATTGGATCTATCATTAAGATCTGCCAATGTTTTTCCATAGCACTTCGAACTTCTTGCCATCTGCTTTTAAACGTGCTGTTAAACTTGATGTTCTTGATCTGTTTTTTGCTTCTTTTGTGGTATCAAGAGGTGCTCTCTCTTTTTGAAGTTAGCATTAAGGAAGGCCTGTTGGAAGTGTCTCTCTATATACACGTTGTCGAAACCTGTTGGTGAGATCGATGGCCTGCTTAAAATATAAGGCATCCATAGTGCAAATTTTACTTGCTCTTAAAAATTGGCCCCTTTTTGTAGCAGACGGGTGGGCAGAAGAAGAATGCAATAATTCACTGAAGATTCCTTACGAAGCATTTCGGTTTGAATTAATCATCTTGTGTCTTTCATTATGGTGACATTATAAAAATGCCATAGTAGTTTTACTTTATTTAGATGTTAATCTTATATTTTTTGTATTATTATTCAAGTACTAACAAACTTAACAAGCTCTTCTTCAGATCCCTGCCACAATAGAAGAACATTATCAATGAATCTGGTCCATAATTGTAATTTGTCCAAATTTATAACTGGATTGGTCAAAAAGATTTCCCTCTCCCACAGCCTCAGGAACAAATTAGCATATGAGGACGCACAAGTCCCCCCAAATAGCTTTTCCTTGAAGCTGCAGGTAGAGGGTTTCCTTGAAGGCAAAAAAAGTTATGAGTCAGAGAGAATTGCAATAAAGATATCCACAAATCGAGTAAATCACCTGGTTGACCATTCATCAACAAGAAACATGTATAGAGCTCAGTCCCATACTGGTGAGCTATTGAAATATAGAGTGCGTCCACATCTACAGTTACATGCCATGTGTCATCTTCCAAATGGATATTTTCTAATTTCTTTATCACCTCTCCAGTATCTCTAGAAAATGAAGGTAAAAGTTCCATCAATGGTTTTAAGTATAAATCTAAGTATTTACACACTGACTCACAAACGCTGTCATTACCTGAGTCGATGAGTCTCCCCGACGCTGTCTTCATATTTTTATGTATATTTGGAACGAGATAAAAACAAGATATTTTCGGATATTCAATCAACCATCCATCTCATGTGTTTTTAGTAATGATTCTCTTTGTGAATGCTGTATCTGCTAATGTTGTCAGACACAAAAAAACAGATGGCCTCGAAACCTATATATGGCACAGCCTATTTACTGATATTATCGTGACAACTTATCCAAAATGTAACAAAGAAAAGCTACAAAAAGTTGTCTACTTATCTATAAAAACTAACCTTTATTAATATTACGCTAAAATATACCACAAGATAAAACTTACATATATCTAATTACTAAGCCTACCTATACAGACGCGGAGCGACCGTCCCGATAAGGACGACCCCGCCAAGATCCTAGCAAGAAACACTAATCAAAATGATATCTAAATCTACTGTACTAATACCCCAAAGTGTCAACAAAGAAATATTAATTAATACCTAAATACCTATACAAAGATATCTCAAAATACTGATGCACTATTAAGGTCCCAGTAAAGTACCTCAAAGCAATTTGTCAGGATATATATTGTCCCAGTCTATGTCCTACGCGTTTCCCCCCTGCTAAATATGAATAGGGTTCATCAGGGACTTATCATTGGACAAAACAATCTTCTTCAAAATTTTATTCGTTCAGAGATCCTTCTTATACATTAAGGTGTACTTAGATGCATCATATTTAAGTGAAATAGTAATAAGGTAGGCCTAACCAAATTATAGCCAATATGGGAGGTGTCTCATCAATAATCTATGATGTTTATTTGTTGATAAATATGTATACCATGCTATATGTATCATACTCACAAACCCGTTCACATATCAGTGCCGCCAAAGTTCGATATTCTGGCGGCAATGTAATGGATATCAAATTCCCAGGATATTATACAATATCAAAATAGATGCTACCATGGTAAATGTGACCAATTTGTAGCCAACCTGGGAGATATATTGTCAATGTTAGATGATACTTAGTACTTATATCCTGACAAATTGCTTTGAGGTACTTTACTGGGACCTTGATAGTGCATCAGTATTTTGAGATATCTTTGTATAGGTATTTAGGTATTAATTAATTTTTCTTTGTTGACACTTTGGGGTATTAGTACAGTAGATGTAGATATAATTTTGGTTAGGGTATCTTGCTAGGATCTTGGCGGGGTCGTCTTTATCGGGACGGTCGCTCCACGTCTGTATAGATAGGCTTAGTAATTAGATATATGAAAAGTTTTATCTCGTGGTATATTTTAGCGTAATATTAATAAAGGTTAGTTTTTATAGATAAGTAGACAACTTTTTGTAGCTTTTCTTTGTTAAATGTTGTCAGAGACACAAGAAAAGATGACAAATGATTGAACGTCAATCTTTTACAATGAGTCATATCCTGAAGCTTTCTCATATTGTTGTTTAGGCCATAACACTACATTCCCCACTTTGTCTGACAGCTTTCTCACCACATTCTGAGGATTTATCGGTTCCATTAAAGCTTTTCTCTGAGTGGATGTTGTCTTTGAGAGAGTTCGAAATTTTCTTAACTCCTCTGCTACCAATTTGACAAATAGGTCAATGTTACTACTTAAATTCAGCAGTGGAAATTTTTTTATTTAAGTTTTATTTCATAGCCCAACTTACCTTGAGTTTCCTTAACATCATACAGACTATGTATTGCTTCCAATTCTTCCATTTATAGGCATTATTATTCTGGAAGTCATTGAGATCTTGCTGGAATTTCTTAATTTTGAATTATTGAATCTCCTTTCCCCATTTAATATATTGTGAGTCTAACTGCATTTTGAAGGTTTATAAATTACTTTGTGACACACTCTTTATTAGTTTAGTTCTCAATTCTTCAATCTCCATCTCAAGTGCTTCTATACTTGTCTTATTGAGACCTATCAATAGTTCCATCATAGATCTGGAGCATGTACTACATGTCTCCTTCTATCTGCTACAAAAAAGGGTACTCTAATAGAAAAAAATCACAGGGCTACACTTACAGCTTCAGCGGCTGTTAGATGCACTAAATCCCAGCGGCAGGCGACTCTGGCCCTTCTGCTGCATGGGAAAAGATAGCAGGTGCCGTTAATTAATGAGCAAATGCTCTAGGTACTAGTTCACACCATCATGCAAAAAACCACAGTAATAACACATGGGAGACTGTTTAAAAATGCAACAATACCTGATGAGAATTGCATATGGTTTAAAAAGCGATACAGAGGGTAACGCCTTTCTGTACAGTTATACCATGCGGGGTTTCAGCTTATATCTCCCACAAAGGACAGTGGGCAAGCTCCCCAAGCACTTAGAAGGTAAAACCTGAAACAAAATACTTGTACCCTAAGCTCCCCAATTTTTGGGGCCCAAAAAGATAACATGCTGGAAAAAATATCAAAATATGAAAATATGAGGTATTAGTTGTTACAGTAGCTACAGTACGCAAGCTGAAAAGCCAACGGCAAGGCTCCTCATCTCTTGCGAGTCCTACACTATTAAAAAGAAAAAAAGCACAGAAAAATTTGGGACATAAAATTACCAAAAAATCACAGGGCTACACTTACAGCTTCAGCGGCTGTTAGATGCACTAATCCCGGCAGGCGACTCGGGCCCCCTTCGCTGCAGGGGAAAAAGAAAGCAGGTGCCGTTAATTAATAGCAAATGCTCTAGGTACTAATTCACACCAGCATGCAAAAAAACCACAGTATAACACATGGGGAGACTGCTTAAAAATGCAACAATCCCGATGAGAATTGCATATTATAAAGCGATACAGAGGGTAACGCCATCTGTACAGTTATACCATGCTGGGTTTCAGCTTATATCTCCCACAAAGGACAGTGGGCAAGCTGCCCAGCACTTAGAAGGTACACTGAAACAAAATACTTGTACCCTAAGCCCCCAGTATTTTAGGGCAAAAAGATAACATTAATTTAAACTGCCCTGCTCTTTTTCCCATGCAGCCAGAAAGGCCAGTGTCGCCTGCCGCGGGGATTTAGTGCATCTAACAGCCGCTGAAGCTGTAAGTGAGCCCTGTGATTTTTTGGAAATTTTCATGTCCCTTTTTTTCTGTGCTTTTTTTCTTTTTAATAGTGTAGGGACTCGAAAGAGATGAGGAGCCTTGCCGTTGCTTCGAGCTTGCGTACTGTACCCTACTGTAACAACTAATACCTCATATTTTCATATTTTGATATTTTTCCCAGCATGTTATCTTTTTGCCCTAAAATTTTCTGGGGAGTTAGGGTACAAGTATTTGTGCCAGTGTAAACCCTTTTAAGTGCTAGGGCAGCTTGCCCACTGTCCTTTGTGGGAGATATAAGCTGAAACCCGCATGGTATAACTGTACAGATGGCGTTACCCTCTGTATCGCTTTATCCCATATGCAATTCTCATCAGGTATTGTTGCATTTTTAAGCAGTTCCCCCCCATGTGTTATACTGTGGTTTTTTGCATGCTGGTTGAACAGTACCTAGAGCATTGCCATTAATTAACGGCACCTGCTATTTTTCCATGCAGCAAGAAGGGCCAGAGTTGCCTGCCGCTGGGATTAGTGCATCTAACAGCCGCTGAAGCTGTAAGTGTAGCCCTGTGATTTTTTGGTAATTCATGTCCCATTTTTCTGTGCTTTTTTTTTTTTTGTACTCTAATAGAAAGGAGGGAAATACTTGTATGCACAGACCTCTCAGAATTAGTCACTTGATCAAATAATTCTCTAAAGTTGCTTGTTCCACCACAATTTCATTCTTTTCCAAAGTAGTATTTTAAGATTATTTTTAACTTCTTGAATTTGCCCATTATCTACTTCCCCAGTATAGGGTGCTTAACCACACCCATGGGCAAATTACCGCCTTCTA
>JAODAL010020569.1:0-69092 GCA_025379985.1 Phyllomedusa bahiana | reverse complement strand
AAAATTTGAATTAAGTGGGGGGATTCTGGGAAATTTGTCTGGAACATTTCTGATTTAATAATAAAACAAGTTATAGTGCCCAGGATTCTGGGAAGGGTCTGGATCATTTTAGATGTATTTAAATAAAAACAAGTTTTAGTGTTGGCCCGGGAGAAGGGTTGGATCATTTTAGATGTAATAATATAAACGTTATAGTGACCGGGATTCTGGAGGGGGGCTGGTACTTTTTTAGATGTAGTAATAAAAACAAGTTATAGAAAACCAGGTTTGGAGAATTTTTTGGATACATTTCTAGATGTAAAAAATAGAATTTTATAGTGACGGGTTTGGAAAATTTGTCGGAAACATTTTAGAGTAAAATATAACAAGTTATAGTGACCAGGATTCTGGAAAAGGGGTCGGACATTCTAGATTAAAAATATAAAAAAGTTATAGTAAAAGGATTTGGAGAAGGTTTCGGTACTTTTAGATGTAAGAATTAACAAGTTTAGTGCCCGGGATTCTGGAGAAGGGTCTGGTATATTTTGAGTAATAATATAACAAGTTATTTGACGGGAGTCGGGAGAAGGGTCTGGAGACTTTCAGATGAATAAAATAAAAGTTTTAGGGCCGGATTCTGGGGGGGCGGAATTTTTCTAGAGTTTTAAAACAGTTTTAGTGACCAGGATCTGGAGAAGGGTTTTGGAAATAAATTTTGTTAATATTCAAGTTATAGTGCCCGGGATTTGGGGGGTCTGGTTTTTTCTAGAGTAATAATTAACAAAGTTTAGTGACCGGGATTGGGAAGGGTCTGGTACATTTCTACATTAAATAATATAAAAGTTATAGTGCCGGGATTCTGGAAAGGGTTGGATACATTTTGATTAATAATATAACAAGTTATAGTGCCGGGTTTGGAGAAGGGTTGGTCCCCATTTCTAGATGTAATAATATAAAGTTATAGGGGACCAGGATTCTGGGAAGGGTTGGATACATTTTAGATGTAATAATGAACAAGTTATATGACCGGGTTTTGGGAGAAGGGTTGGTACATTTTAGATGTAATAATATAAAAAAGTTTAGGGGGACCGGGATTCTGGAGAAGGCTGGTTAATTTCTAGTTTAATAATATGAAAAGTTTTAGTGCCCGGGTTCTGGAGAAGGGTTTGGGGATACATTTTAGAGTATAAAAAACAAGGGGAAACTTTTCCTTGCGGGATGATGAGGCCCCACAGGGCCTCACTTACCTTTGTCTACCTGTCATCCCAGCCTCGCATATGGGGAATCAAGGTGTTAGATGAAATTAGCAACTCACTTCAATCCATTCCCATGTAAGCTTGTTCCACATTGCTCCTGCAGAACCCGGGGGGGCTTGAACCTGAAAACCCAATTCCTATCTTTTGTTACAGACAAGGGTGAAAAAGATGCAAGTAATCCAAGATGAATGCAGATCTATGAACCTTTTAACCTCTTTACACAAAGTGCTCCCCGGAAGTTTTTTCTGCAACGAGTTCCAGGAATAGAATGATTTCCTTATAGATGACAAATGGAATCATCTTGAGATCTAAAAGCTTTCAATGGTCCTTTCCGAAGCTTCTCTTGCAGCCCTCTCCAGAGCAAATAATTGCACTAATAGTCTCAGTGTCATAATTCAACTATTATACAATATGGAAGCAAATGCAAAATAACATTTGGATTCATCTTAAGCGGAGGAGCAAAAATGGTAATCGGTGCCATTTGTCTCCTACGTCGTATGGTTACGAACAAAGATGGGTTTTTTTTTAAGTTGAATTTGTTTTTTTAACTCGGAACATTTACATTTTTGTGTGCAATTCCAGATAACTTTTTTCCCCTTTTTTTAGTTTTGGATACTACAGGGAAGGGTTAGGACCCCTGTAACATTTGCTTTGCTGTCTGTGCCCCTGTTTAGAGGATTTCTCCCATTGTCGGGCTGGGGTGCTTAGGGCCCACCGGTGGAGTTGTCTCTAGGGCACCCGTTGGTTTTTGGGCCCATGGTGGGGTTTTTTTGGGCCCCCCCACAATTTTGTAATCGTCCCTCCCTTTCCCTGCCCGCTTTTTCCTTTCGAGAAAGTAAAGAGTTAAACAGCTTTAGGGGACGTGCCCGGGCCCATGGGGTTTTCCCCCCCACCCTTTTTGGGGGCCCGGAACCTGGGGTTTTGCTCTTTTGGGGGCCCCGGAAAATTTTTGTCCAACCCTGATGGGGGAAAAGTGGGAGGATTTAGTTCCCGATGGTTAGAAAACCTTTTGAAAATTTCAAAAGTTTTTATTTTTTGCGTTTGGAAAAAAATAAAGTTTTCCTGGGAACCTAATCCGTGTTGAATGGCGGCGAAAACCCCCAGTCGCATTGTGCCTTTTCTGCCCCCGGTGGGGGGGAGTGGCGCCGCGGTCCGCCCTTTATCGGGGGGGCCCGGGGCGCCTCGTTAGAGGGTAATCCCCCCGCCGCGCTCCTGCCGTCAGCTCCCCCTGAGCGCGATTTAAAAAGGGCCCGCGCGCCCGGTTATTGGTGATTGCCGGCCCTGCCCCTATATCGGCCAACCCTTTGGGGCCCTTTCCGGGGCTTTTGGCCGGCCTATTGGAAGCGTTTTTTGGTTTGTTTTTCCGTTTGGGGCGACCCCTTTTCCGCCCCCGCCCCGAACCTTTTCGCTGCCGAGCTTTCCACCCGTCCCCGACTCGACCTAGCCAACGATTCTTTAACCAGTTACACCTCGGGTGCATTTTTAAGAAGTCCTGCCGTGGAAGGACCCCGGTAGATCCCGCTGCGCAGTCCTCCCCGCTTTTTGGCGGGCTTGGTGAAAACCGGGGGCCTACTTTGTTCCCCCCTGGCTTGCTTATCCCCGCTTGCGGTGGTCCAGTGGATGCACTACCTGCTCATCCGTTACATCCAGGTACACATGTGACTTTTTGGCCTGGGTTGACCTTCATCTGGTCACATCTGGAGGAAGAGAGTCTTGTAGCAGTTGTACAAGCAGCTGCAGCTTATAGCATGCAACTCCGCTAAGGGAGCATGGGAAAGTATAGCTGTGACTAGAAGACCACCAACCTTGGCCACAACGTCACATGGGTTTTTGGACGTACAAGATTGCTATTTGCAAGACGAACTTATCGTATGGGTGCAGATAGTATACATTTTAAAAGGGGTTTTTCTATAAAGTAAAGTTGATGTGGGAATCTTGCATATTAAATACGAAACATTTTCACTGTTCTTCATAATTAGAAATTCTGTACTGTTTTTGTTTTAGCTGCTCCATTAGTGATCCATAGAGTACAGCATTCTCCAGGGGATACGACCAGTGACGAGAGCTCCTCAGTCTTGGCTGAACATGCTGAGACATCACCTCTCCTCTCAGGCAGCTACTGTCAGTCTACTCCCTGCTTAGTAATCATGCAAAGAAATAAAATAAGGGGAAAGATGGCGCTCTTTGTGAAAGTACATCAGAAGCAGTTAAAAACAATCATAAATAATTGCTAGTCCACCTCTTTTCGGTAAAATCCAAAAAATGGACACAACGGGTACCAAAAAGGCCGGTAAAGAATACTGCACAATATGTGGTGGACCGGGCGCTCGTTTCTAGGAACAAATCCTCATGGTAGACGGTGTTGGATAAGAGGATATATTTATTCCATAAAAAAATGCAGAAGGTGTTAACCTTAGCATAAAACCGTAACACACATAACGCGTTTCGTGCCCTGAACCGGCACTTCCTCAGATGACACAGTGACACCATATATTGTGCAGTATTCTGCTTAGTAATCACACACACTCACTGCTGAGTGAGTGTTCAACCCCAGGTGCTGTCATTCTACTCCCATCCTCTGTACTCCTTAGTAATCACACACACTCACTGCTGAGCGAGTGTTCAACCCCAGGTGCTGTCATCTACTCCCATCCTCTGTACTCCTTAGTAATCACATACACTCACTGCTGAGCGAGTGTTAAACCCCAGGTGCTGTCATTCTACTCCCATCCTCTGTACTCCTTAGTAATCACATACACTCACTGCTGAGCGAATGTTCTACCCCAGGTGCTACTCCCGTCCTCTGTACTACTTAGAAATTAGTCAACAGTGCAAATAAATAAAAAGAAAAAAGAAACCACAATCAGGTATGTGCATTGAGAAAAAAAATCCACATGCTGAAATACAGAAGTGCTAACCACTTAGCTACATTGTAGCTACTCACATGTACTACTTTACATAAACAGCCCTCAATTTGACTAGAGTGAGCACACTGTGGGGAAAGGCATGGTGAAGTCAAGCCTGCTGGGTCACCTGATATGCAGTTAAAACAAATCACACATGCCCCATTTTGAACACACTGAAAACTGATGCAAGACAAACCAGGCATGAAATAATAACCATTTTAACATATATGGTATGTTGGTACTTGGAGATCCACAGCAGCTGCCTGTACACAGCTGCTGCTATGGAACTACTAATGCCAGCATGCACTTGATGGTTGCACCAGGTTACTATACCTGGTAAGCTATAGGTTTTCTGTAAATATATTATATACTTTTCATAAATTAAGGACAAAGTGTGCTGGGGATTTGATCTTATAGGGGAACGAAAATTCTCTCCTTGAGCCCCCACAGGCTCACATAACCAAATGTACCTGTTCCAACATTAACTTAAAGGGGTTGTCTCACTACATTGATTCATCTTACCTCAGTCCTGTTTTCTTGGTTTCACTTTGAATTCAGGGGCGTTTTTACTGGCTTCCATTAGGCTGCAGTAGAAGCCAGGTCTGTAGCTATAGCAAACAGTGTTGGCAGCCTATCAGGAGAGATCAAACAGGTCTGTAGCTATAGCGACCAGTGCTGGCAGCCTATCAGGAGAGATCAAACAGGTCTGTAGCTATAGTGACCTGAGGAGCTGATGCAGGCCATACAAGAGGGGATATCTAGGAATAGGTAGATTGTAAGCCCTCGCGGGTAGGGTCCTCTCTCCCTCTGTCGTGCCAATTGTCATTATCCCTTATCACTGTACTCGTTTGACTTATGTAATGTATGTAACCCCCTCAAATGTACAGCGCCCTGGAATCAATGGCGCTTTAAAATAAATAATAATAATAATAATAATAATAATAATAAATAGGTAGGACACTGTTAATGGACACATATTGCAAAGTGACTTGTTTTTGCAAGATCTTTAACATAAAAAGCAGCGATCCTTGTAGTGAGACAACCCCTTTAAGAAGAAACCTACAGAACTGTTCTTGGGGATTTTTTTTCTTAGAAATCGCACATCCCCTTTGACTCTCCCTTGCTGTCCTGGACTCTTTTAGCTGGAGTAGATAAAAAGTAGTTGCCTTATGTATTATTAGACCATGTACTTCCAAGACGAAAGTACTTGTCCTTCACCAGAATAATCCTGCCATGAGTTATATATAAGATAACCTTTATAAAACGTAATGCAATCCTGCTAATTAGACACTGCATGTAACCAAGAACCAGTTAATTCCATTTCTGCTGAATTACTGCTGGGCCATGTGACGTTTTACTCTACTAATTATTAGCAGGGATTTTGGACAGCTGCTCAGCTAGTACTGTGGGCAAACATTGGCATATGGACCTAGCGCGGCCGAACACAAGGAAGCGGAGCCTTTCTCTGCTTTAATATTCCTCAGAATCTTAAAATGAAGACAGTAATGTTATATAATTAGCACCGAGAGGCAGCTGCTTGCAGCAAGTTCTACCAACAAACGTCTCCTATAATGACCTTACACCGATGTCTGCCTGCGAGGCAGAACGGGAATGGAGGACCATCTGCAAAGACACCACCACCTCAGGACAGTGAGAGCCAGGAGGATGGAGAGGAATAAAAATAAATGCTATAGCTGACACAGGTCTTTATTGGTTTGCAGACTCCAGAAGATCTCCAAGTGACCCCTGTCCTCTTCCAGGCTCCACAATTGCCATGAAGTTCACTATTTCATTCGACCCCAAGATTGTATAAAATGTACAGGGTGAGTCAAAGGTCCCAGGACACCCTTTTATTTCAGAATTGAAAGGGAAAGTGACATAACTGAATACCCCGGCAAGTCATAGGTGGGGGCCTATCGTAAGGCTATGTCCGTCACACGGCCGCCATCTTGAAAGCGGCCATTATTGATCAAAAGCTATTTTTTTTTTTCCGATGGGAAGGTGGTCATGTAATTGAAGAGTTTTTCCAGATATATTGCTTTAGTTTTTTGGCTTTGTTGACGAGAAACGATAGATGTTATCTGCTCTGAGTGCACAAAGGTTTCTCTAGGTTACCGAACTGCTCTCCCTTTCTTTCTCTTCTCTGTCTTACCTGATACTGTAGCAGGGGTGGCGACAGGTCAGGTTGAGAACAGTGTGTTATCTCATACAACTAATTGGTCTCCTTTTGTTTGTTTACTTTGAGCTCAGTAGCTCTCTGCACTTACGGACAACATCTCCTGCTCTGATGTGAGTGATTTTAAAAGAGCTGTAAATGCCGAGCTGATATGCTAATCACTGCTATAGAACCACCCACAGCCTTACCAGGTAAGACACCATGAATGAATCTGAATCCGCTTTTGGCTCTGAAACAGCACGGTGAGAACAACCCCTTTGTCCGACAGCCAAAAAAACAAACATCCTAATTCATTCTTTCATAGTTACTCACTTAACAATCATATTACTGCAGACTTTTGGCCTCATTTATCAAAACTGGCTAGGTCTAACACTTTCCCTATTGCCAAGAAACCAATCAGAGTTCATAGCAACCAATCAGATCCCATAGTAACCAGAGCCCATAGCAACCAATCAGATCCCATAGTAACCAGAGCCCATAGCAACCAATCAGAGCTCATTGCAACCAATCAGAGCACATAGCAACCAATCAGAACTCATAGCAACCAATCAAAGCCCATAGGAACCAATCAGAGCTCATGGCAACCAATTAAGGCTCATAGCAACCAATCAGAACTCATAGCAACTGATCAGAACTCATAGCAACCAATCAGAACTCATAGCAACCAATCAGAGCTCCTAGCAACCAATCAGAGCTCATTGCAACCAATCAGAGCGCCCCTCTCATTTCATATAGTGCTCTGAAAAATAAAAGCTGAGCTCTGATTGGTCGCTATAGGTTCTGATTGGTTGGTATGGGCTCTGATTAGTTGGTTTGAGCGCTGATTGGTTGGTATGGGCTCTGTTTGTTTGGTATGAGCTCTGTTTTTTTTCTATGAGCTCTGATTGGTTACTATGAGCTCTGATTGGTCGATATGGACGCTGATTGATTGTTATGAGCTCTGATTGATTGCTATGAGCGCTGACAAAAATTAGAAGGCTTAAAACTAGGGCTTCTTGAATCTGTCTATGTTTGGGTTGACAGCCATTCAACCAAACTGGTGAGAAGATTTGGCTTCTGGATGTCCCAAACCCAAATTTATTCAATGTGACTTTAACCCTTACTCTAATCTAAACTGTAATACTAAACCTAAATTGGGGTTTGTTTGTTTTTTATTGGTTTCCAATTGGTTATCTTTTCTAATCTGTCCATGTTTGGACATCCATTCGGCTAAATTAGTGAAGACATTTGGGTTCTAGATGTCTCAAACCCATTTTTTTCAGTATGACTCCTAACCTGACTGTATCTGTAATCCTAGCCCTAAATTAGGGTCAGGGTTTTTTCACTAGTTTTTAATTGGTTAACTTACCCATTCCCCGCCTCTTCCGGTGCCATGGTGCTGTCATTTCAAACGTCACTTTCATATGATCCCACATGAGGGTTACCTATGGCACATTGGACCAAAAGCAACAATACACGAAAGTGATGTCGGAGGGACAGTGCGCCAGGAAATGGGTAAGTTAAAGGGGTTGTCTCACTACATCGATTCATCCTACCTCAGTCCTATTTTCTCAGTTTCACTTTTGAGTTCAGGGGCGTGTTTACTGGTTTTATTGGCTACTACTGGTCTACAGTGATGAGCTGCAGAGGACACCAAGGTCTGTAGCTATAGCGTCCAGTGCCAGCAGCCTATCGGGAGAGATGGAACAGGTCTGTAGCTATAGCGATCAGTGCTGGCAGCCTATCGGGAGAGATGGAACAGGTCTGTAGCTATAGCGACCAGTGCTGGCAGCCTATCGGGAGAGATGTAACAGGTCTGTAGCTATAGCGTCCAGTGCCAGCAGCCTATCGGGAGAGATGGAACAGGTCTGTAGCTATAGCGACCAGTGCTGGCAGCCTATCAGGAGAGATTGAACAGGTCTGTAGCTATAGCGTCCAGTGCCAGCAGCCTATCGGGAGAGATGGAACAGGTCTGTAGCTATAGCAACCAGTGCTGGCAGCCTATCAGGAGAGATCAAACAGGTCTGTAGCTATAGCGACCAGTGCTGGCAGAGTATCAGGAGAGATCGAACAGATCTGTATCTATACACATTACAATATCAGTAGCACACTATCAACTAAAGAAGCTATCAAAGGGGACATATGAACTTTTGGAAAAGCATTTCTGCTATCTGGAATACATGAAAAAACTTGAGGTTCTCAGTTCACATTTTTGATCAAAACTGCTTAAGCCACCTCCGAACTTCAACGGGACCTCAAGGCAGGTGGTTCCTACACTATTGTTACCTCTCTTTTGGGGACTGTTCAGACCACCATAATCCTGGAAGTGAAGGCACCAACTTCCAAGAACGCTGCACTGATTTAAAAGCCTGTGAAGGTGGATGGAGTGCAAAAAAACTAAATGGAGGCTGCCACTCCTCCCTCTATAGACTACAAACAATATATGGTTCTGCACATCAAAAAACATTTTTTGAAAAAACTGAACATAGGTGCACACTGGTGCGGCTGCAATATACATACACATTACAATATCAGTAGCACACTATCAACTAAAGAAGCTATCAAAGGGGTATATTGTATAGTGTATGTTGCAGCCGCACCAGTGTGCACCTATGTTCATTTTTTTCAAAAAATATTTTTGATGTGCAGAACCATATATTGCTTGTAGTCTTTCAGGTCTGTATCTATAGCGACCAGTACTGGCAGCCTATCAGGAGAGATCAAACAGGTCTGTAGCTATAGCGACCTGAGGAGCTGATGCAGCCCATACAAGAGGGGATATCTAGCAATAGGTAGGACACTGTTAATGGATACATATTGCAAAGTGACTTGTTTTTCCAAAACTTGTAAGGAGACAACCCCCTTAACCTGTTTAAAACCAGTAATAAACCTAAACTGAATTTAGGGTTATGGTAAATTTATTTGGCAAATATAATAAAATAAAAATCGATTTGGAATGACCCGAATCGAAGCACTCAGATTAGAGTCGAGTTTGACTTTGACCCAAATCTGAAGCGGAACATTAATTATGACCAAAGTATTACTTTTTCTTGGTTATCTTGTCCACCTACAACCATAAAATCACTACAAAATTATCCAATCTTTATTAGAAAAAAATAAGCAAAAACCATAAAATACATAGCATAAAATTAATGGCAGCGGTGCTGCAAAAATATGGGTACACACAACTGCCACTGCAAATTGTACATGTAAAGTCCCACAGGAGATTGCTCACTCTGCAATTACACTAAAGCATACACTGTTATAATGTAAATACCCAACCTTAAATGTGTGTATATAGAAATGCATATAATATAAATACCTGACCTTAGATAAATTAATAGCAGATGACAAGAAATATAGATGTAAGGCATAGATTGTGGACACATGCCCCAACGCGCATTTCATCTTGAGCTTCGTATGTAACTGATTGCTGCTGAACTGAAGCCGCTACTAAAATTAAACCCTGTATTGAAAAACTGACAAAAATTAGAAATATGGAAACCTTCTATAACGGAAAAATGTCTGGATAACTTACTTAAAGGGTTTTTACAATGAGACTATTTAGCTGGATTTACACCTGGTTCAGTGATTAGATTTGGTAGGACTGCCTTGCCTTGCATTCTGACCTTAGGTATCAGTCTACACAGTTGTATACATCTGCCATAAAGTGCTATGGTACCAAAATTGATGACTTCACTCCCTGTCTCACTACAAGGATCGCTGCTTTTTATATTAAGGATCTTGCAAAAACAAGTCACTTTGCAATATGTGTCCATTAACAGTGTCCTTCTTGAAAAACAGGCGGTAGGTGGATATAGATAATAAACAGTATATCATTAATTGCACCTAAATAGTGACAATTAAAAAGCTCATCCAGAGCAGATACTTGCGTTACAGCAGCATTATACATGTGGGCGAAACAGTCCTGGAAAGTCCATAAGTTAATGGTATCCATGTGCCGCGATCCGGCATAGCGTCTCCATCACGGAGCTGGCTGACGGACAGGGGGGACCAGAGAATGCACGTACGACGCTTCGGGGAACTCCTCCCCCTTTCTCAAGCACGCAGTAGGTCCGTTCACAGTTGCTTTATATATATATATGTCTAGACAACACAAGTAACAAGAAACAAATAAAAACAATTCACAAAAACACTCTAAGGCTGAGGTTTTCATTCAGTCCTGATTGGGCTACGGTGTTCATCCTATGTAACCATCTTGCTTCATGTTGCAAGAGGCTTCTCTCCAATGGTAACCCCTCACTCCCCTTAACCTCCTGTAGAATACACCATCGCAACTCCGTAACATTGTGATTATGTTCAAGGAAGTGTCTTGGACAAAAATGCCCCCCCCCCCTCTTTGTCCGCTTTTTTGACTACAATAGAGGGATCTTCTCTCAGCTGTAGGAGGGCTTCTTTTTCTTTTTTTGATATGTTATATTCCTCCACCTTTTTACATTTATCCCACATTTGTGTCTGCTCTGGATGAGCTTTTTAATTGTCACTATTTAGGTGCAATAAATGATACACTGTTTATTATCTATATCCACCTATCGCCTGTTTTTCAAGAAGCATATATGGAAATGGAGGAATCCTATCGATAGGTGATGCATGATGCGATCATCCATATTTATAACTACCAGAATTTTGTGAAGTCATTAACAGTGTCCTACCTATTCCTAGATATCCCCTCTTGTATGAGCTGCATCAGCTCCTCGGGTCGCTATAGCTACAGACCTGTTTGATCTCTCCTGATAGGCTGCCAGCACTGGTCGCTATAGCTACAGACCTGTTTGATCTCTCCTGATAGGCTGCCAGCACTGGTTGCTATAGCTACTTACCTGACTGCAGCCTAGTGGAAGCCAGTAAATACGCCCCTGAAATCAAAGTAAAACCAAGAAAACAGGACTGAGGTAAGCTGAATCAATGTAGTGAGACAACCCCTTTAACTTACCCATTTCCTGGCTAACAACAGACGCGTTTCGGGCGCTTCTTGCCCTTGCTCACTGTGTTTGTTGGTTCCTGTGTGTCTTTCTACATAAAACATACTAAACCAATCACACTTCCCAGCCTGATCACATGATAGCCCATCGGATTCAAATTGGGTTCCAATTAACCCTTAAGACCAGATACTATTATTTTATAAATGTATTTCACATTGTATATATATGTTGTCAAATATATATGTGGTTTTAAATACCTGTTTCTTTCAATAGATATATAACATGTCAGAGCGATAATTTAGGCCCTCTGGTCTTCTTGTATCCAGTTTAAGTATCCAATGGGCTTCCTTATGCCTAATCATCCTAGTCCAATTTCCCCTCCTGTATGGGCAAGGTATGTGTTCTATGGCATAGAAGGTAAAACCTGAGATGTCTCCATTATGATGTTCTATATAGTGTTTAGCAGCCCCTGATGTTTGGCTTTGGTTCTTTTTAATACTGGAGATATGCTCCATAATTCTAGTTTTTACCTTTCTGATTGTACTGCCCACATATTTAACATTACAGTGTATGCAGTGGATTACATAGACACAATGGTGACTGTTGCAGTTCATAAACTGTCTGATTTCATATTTTTGTGCATTTTTGCTATCAGTAAACTCCTTTGTGGTGACAGCCATGCTGCAAGCATTACACAACCGGGTCCCAGCACATTTATAAAATCCCTTTTGTGATAACCATATTTTTCCTGTGCTGTTTTTATTTAAATATACACTAGGGGATATGATATTACCTACTGTTTTCCCCTTTTGGGGATAACTAGTGTGCCTTGGTCCAGAATTGTAGCTAGAGTGTCATCTTGGCGTAGGATGTTTAAATTTCTCCTAAATATGGATTTGATTTGTTTGAAATTTTTTACTAAATTTCGTGGAAAACACTATTTTTTTATTTTTATCCTTGAATTTATCTTTTGTATTCCTATCTTCCCTCAGCAGTATTTGTTGAGTTTTACCTGTTACTCTTTGTTTGGCCTTTTCTATGTCTTTCCTGTTGTATCCTCTCTGTAACAGTCTCCCTTCAATATCCCTTTCCGCAGCCATATAATCCCTGTCTAAGGTGCAAATCCTCTTTGCTCTTATAAATTCCCCGTATGGGATTGCTTTGATAGTGTTGCTTGAGTGGCAGCTGTTGGCTTTTAACATAGTGTTTCCTGCATTTAACTTGCGATATAATGTAGTTATAATGCTACCTGTCTCCCTGTCCCCTTTAAGATAAATGTTCAGGAAGGGAATACCATTTTTTCCCATGTGCCTGTAAAGCGTAAATTACAGTGGTTATGATTGATATAATCAAAGAAGGGCTGTATGAGCGCTACATCGCGACCCCAGATGATAAAGAGGTCGTCGATGTAGCGCCCATACCACAAAATGTTGTCCAGAAATGGGTTATTAACATCATAAATGGCATGGTGCTCCCACCATGCCATAGGGATGTTGGCTAGAGATGACGAAAAGGTAGCACCCATTGGGGCTCCTACTAGCTGAAGGTAGTAATGCTGCTCAAATTTGAAAAAATTACATATTATATTTTCCATATTGTTTGAGAAAAAAAAAAATATATATATATATATATATAAAAAGAAAAAATATGCAGCACACTCCTTCATTTAATACATACGATGGGTGCCAGTAGAATGAGTCCTGACCAAGACCGCAATACAATAACAAAAAAATCCACAGCACTCCTTGAATAGAATGAAAAACTTGTGACTTTTATTCACCCATAGAACTTGCGATGTTTCAACCCCTCAATGGAGTCTTTCTCAAGCATGCTTTCTCAACCCAGCGAGAGGCCTGATTGGCTCGATTGAGAGGTAAAGATAGGATAGGACTGCCCGATTTTGAGATCATGTTGAAAGTCGTGGGCAGCTTAAACATCTTTTGATCAAAATATGTGAACCGAGAGTCTCAAAGTTTTTTCATGTATGATAGAAAGCATAAATGCTTCTTTAGGGATTTCCACGTAGTGTATTGCCCTTTTCACATCAGCCAAAGGCACCTGGTTGGTCCCAGCAACCATACTAATGTCACCAGAGGCTGTAATGACAGCACACCTGTCAGGGTTTCTATCCACTATGGCCACTTGGGGCGCACCTGAGCCCAAACCTACTACCTCTTTGTCTGCAGGAATACAATGCGACCTAAACTTCTCTATGTCCCAAGTCCTCTGGTCCTCGCTAACCATCTCCTGCCTTTTAGGGTCAGCTACCCCTTCTAATTTCTCTGGACTAGCACCCACTCTGGCACGCAGTACACCTATGCCACCCATAACCTGCTGGTGAATGATCACAGGGTTATTGTAGACAATCCCTACATCTAGGAGACTTCTTCTGATAATCTCAGCCTCTTTACTGGGTGAGTTTTTAATGTCTGAGGACTCGCTGATCTCTCCATACACTTGACTCACAGCGGCTGAAAGACCACAATCACTGTCTGTTTGCTCCCTTCCCTGCACTACCCTTGCATGACTACAGGGGTCGCTGGCACTCACATGGACTTTACAGCCTGCCACAAGTATTTGACTTGTGGTGACCACTTGAGGTGGCTTTTATTGTTCTACAGGGGTCACAAAATATGCATGTTCTGCAATAAAGACCTCACCACAATCAGCAGGCATGCTAATGGTTTCAGCTTCACCATTGGCAACCTCTTTAGACACTTCGTCTGCCATTATGACCTTACCTGGCACCTCACCAGTGTCAGAGGATATCTTCCCCTGTGAACACTTCTCACTGGCGCTTTCTAGCAGCAGACTCTCTGCATCAATGGGCGGAGATGTTTCCCTCACATCCTCTATACCCATCTCTAAGAGAGAACTCTCAGCTTCCACCTGGGATACTCCTACATCTTTCTCAACCTCAAATTTACCAAATGAGCTGGAGGCAATGGCAGACACATTTAGAAATGGGACCTCAGTCATAGCATCCTGGCCATCCTCCTTGTGATCCCCCACTTAGACACAAAATTGGCTGTGTTCACATTAGGCAACTCAGTGACACGTTTAACATCAATAGGTCTAGCAGGTATCTGGCTGGAAATGGCCCCCACCTGTAGGTCGCCACAAACCACAGAACATACTATCTCTGTGATACGGATACAACTGTCCTCCATAACCTCTGGGGAGAATTTATCAGCTGCCTCAGAACCAGGCACTTCTTTACCATCTGGGGATTTAAACCCGCTCACCTGCCTCTCACTAGGGTTCAAGCCTACACCCTCCTCTGTGGTGTCCAGCAGCTCACTCCTTCCATCACTGCAGTCTTTGTGACCGTGGCAGAGAAAGCTACTGGCAATACAGCAACCACTGAAGCAAAAGAAATCTGTAGGACTACAGATCTCAGCATGACCTCTCTCTTCACACTCTGCAGTGCTACCATCCAGCTCTCCCTCACAGAGTGTCCACTCTGTAATACACTGCTCAGGGCTGCACACAGAATCTGCCTCAGCACACGTTTTATTTACAAACGAATTGTGATCACTCTCTGAGGTCTCATTCATGCAGGCATATACTGCACTGGGGTCTGGACACACCCTCATTAAACTAGTCTCCTCACACATTGTAGGAGCGCAAACAACCCCAGCATTCTCCTGTTTCCTTTCAGGCCACACACTGAAACGAGGGGGCTCCTCTATGGGATCAACCGCAGTCACACAGAACTGGTGGCTATCAAGCACTGGGCAACTTGCAGGCTACAATCAGGTACACACAGTGCGCTGGGGTCACTGGTAGACACATTTATGAACTGGACACCAGAGACTTTGCACACATCTGCCGGGCACTCATATTCACACGTTTCCACAACAAGAGGGGCAGAGGACACCTTGTTGCTATGGGCAATGACACCAGCTCCACTTGAGCCAGTAGTTACTTGTTCACACAGTGCAGTAGCTGGAGCTAGCTTTGTGATGCTGCTACCTCCCCCTGCACAGACTGTGTGACATCACTACTCGTTACCAATACATTTCTCTCAATGTTAACATTGTCAACTGTCACATTATTCATAATACAGTTTGTAATAGAGTCACTATTCCCCACAGGTAACGCAGCATGGGAGACACTTAGTACACAGTCCAGAGTCCTGCTGCTCTCAGTACTTTTTACCTGCACAGGCAGCATGTCTGGGCCTCTGCATGGTCCACCCTGGTTGTCACACAACCCATGCCTGGCAGTCCCCACACCGGTGTCCCCCGCAATACACCCCACTGGAGCAGTCTTACCGGGTCCTTTACGGGTCCGCACACTGGGTATGGCCTCTGGGAGCAGTCTGGACTTCTCCTGCTGACTGTCCATGTCAGCCATGGGTGGGGCTGCATTCACCTTGAGCTCCAGGGCTTGCAGCTGCCTCCTCCTGAAAGGGTAGTCAGGAGCACATCCTGCTGCTCTGTGGCATCTCTGACACAGCTCTCTCTGCTGACCGGTGATAGTGGGCTCCTGCTGATCCAGTTGGTTGCCCGTGGCAACGGCAGCATGCAGGTCCCGCAGTAATGCAGTCTCTCCCGACGTGGACCTCTTCTTTGCTGGACGACTAGGCCTCCTGGCCACCGGACATCCGCTCCAGCAGTCATCAAGTTGATCGCCCTTGGCAACAGCCGCATCCGTACACCTCAGCAGCTCCACCTGGTCTGGAGTTATCCCATGCTGGTGAGGAACACATGGCTTTGACTGTTTCTTGGAAGGCGGCACCAGCCTTTTCCACCGACCCTCCGAGGGGCTGTTTTGCCTTCGTCTCTTGTATGGCCTCCCTATATGACCTTATAGCCGCAGCACAGGCCGGATGCTGCTGAGAATTAACTGGGAGTTTGGCCATATCTTCAGTCATCAGAGCACTTGCCCACTCAAAAAACTTAATAAGCTCTCCCATGGTCCCAAAAAAAGGTTCCAAGCAGTCACAGTCTTGTTTAAGCTCTGCTTCACAAAACAGGCCTCTGGCCCTTTAAACAGTGCTGCAACAGTCCTTTGCACATTCACCTGTGCCAATAATGTGCCAACCAGGTCTAGTCGGTGCCAATTATGCCCGCATCCTCCACCATATGTAGCGCCTCACTCACGCTTGGACGCCTTCCGGGACCGTCCTGGGGGGTACTTGGCTCCTGGATCGCCGCCTGGGTAAGCGGAATGGCACAAACTTACTCCAACTCCAAGGAAGCAGTGTTAAACTGGCCTCAACCAGCTTTATTAGGGCACAACAGAAACTGCACACGGTCACTAGGCCACAATATATATATATATATATATATATATATATATATATATATATATATATATTATATCTTTATAGAACTGTATGTTAGCAGCAGAAAGAAAAGATAAAAAGTCCTCAGTAGCTGAGAGTAAATATGTGACTCTTCAGATTAGTGACTCTTTGGATTTTGTTAAACCATAAAGCGAGCTCGATAGTCTAGAATAAATTGCTGTACATCATCTTCTTTTCAATTAGCCTTTTAAAGGTATCAACCACTGGGGACTCTCACTTTCCGTCTTGCCTAGATTTACACCTACTTGTCCGGGTAGGATTTACAGACACAGTCGTGTGGTTTAT
The DNA here is from genome assembly GCA_025379985.1 of Phyllomedusa bahiana. NCBI lineage: Eukaryota > Metazoa > Chordata > Amphibia > Anura > Hylidae > Phyllomedusa > Phyllomedusa bahiana. Next base: position 52,254 of record JAODAL010020569.1, on the reverse strand, counting down.
ACAAGGACATAAACACCTCCGGATTAATATTTCCTCTGAGCTTAGTAATATATAATGGGTTTCTTCTATATTGTGCTCTTCATAAATACTATCGGGCAGTAGAAATAACAGTGTGGACGGCAACATCTCTTGTTACGGAAGAAAACTTGATTGACTTCTAAATCTTGTACACTTGCCATGTAGTAAAGCATGAAGCCACCCGACACTCATGCCGTGTGCCCTATGATTTACTGGAAATAGACTGTTATTTGTGTTGTTCACTCAGGATCCTAATTCTTCTCCCCTGACTTGCCTCAAATTGCTTTTTTTCTTACAGTACATTTAAAAATACCACATAGACATATAAAAAGAACTCCTACTACAGTACATCTCCGCTGAACCATAGCCAACACTTTATAAGACCATGGATTAGTCACCGATCCACTGGTGGGACATTCCTCGTCCTCGCTTTTGCCAATTCTAATGCCAATGGAGCTGGTTTAGATAAACCCCCCACCATCCCCAGAAGATGGAGAAGAAGTATTATCAGTACCCCCGTCCTGCTGCTCACACTACTCTGCCTGTAGATGGCCAACTTGTTTGCCGGAAAGACCAAGTTTCATAGAGGAAAGGCTGGAACTCTAGACCTGACACTAGACTTGAAGAAAGCTAGCACCAATGTTAGTCATACAATAAAGGCTTGTGGTGGATTTTCTCATCATACATCGTATTGCTGAGCTCCTAACCAGTGCTCAGATTTCACTCAGGTGCATGAAAATGGGATTCATCTGATCTCCTATACCATCTTCTAAATGGCCTAACTCAAGACTACAGTTGCCCGAATAGTGTCCCGTTTGGTTCAATTCAGTTTGGGAACTATCTACATTTGGGAATTATCTGTATCCTGTTCCTGATCACTGATGGGACATGCCCTGTCCTCACTTTTGCCAATTCTAATGCCAAAGGAGGTGGTTTATATAAACCCCCCACCATCCCCAGAAGATGGAGAGCAACCATTATCAGCAGTGTACACCCATCCTGCTGCTAACACTACTCTGCATTTAGATGGCCAACTTGTTTGCCGAAAAAGACTGTTTCGTAGAGGAAAGTCTGGAACTCTAGACCTGACACTAGACCTGAAGAAAGCTGGCACCAATGTAAGCTATCAAATAAAGGCTTGTGGTGGATTTTCTCATCATACATTGTATTGCTGAGCTCCAAACCATTGCTCATATTTCACTCAGGTGCATGAAAATGGGATTCATCTGATCTCCTATACCATCTTCTAAATCGCCAAACTCAAGACTACAGTTGAAGAGTGTCCTGTTTGGTTCAATTCAGTTTGACCAAACTTCTGAAAACTTCAGGTTGGACATCCCAAATCAGGATTTTTTATCTCTAATCCTATCTCTTATACCAACTCCTAAAAATTACAGGGAGATCCTACTAAACAGTTTGCAAAAGAAATTGAAAAGATATTAGATGAAGCAGTACAGCAGGGCTTAATCACTATTAAAGTGAAGAGAATGCTTACATGCCCACACCCTAGAATACCGATCCTATATTTAGTCCCCAAAGTGCATAAATCGTTGACTGACCCCCCAGGACGACCTATCGTCTCTGGGATTGGGTCGCTACTGGAGCCCCTAGCTACCTATGTAGATTTATATTTACAGAAAATGGTAAAAAGAGATATGCACTCACTAAGAGATACTGGTCAGTTCTTACGCGCCATAGAAAAATTTACCGAAACAACCTCTGAACTAGCAGGATGTCTTTTGTGTACACTGGATATTAAATCCCTCTTTACGAATATTCCATTTGCAGATGGGATGCAAGCTTCAAGGGAAGCACTTAATGAAGATAATAAGTTGTCTAATGCTCAGATTAACTTCTTGATGACGTTACTTGACTTCGTCCTCACTAAAAATTATTTTAAATTTGGCGAGGATATATATCTCCAGCTGCAGGGCACCTCTATGGGGTCCCCTACAGCTCTGAGTTACGCCAATTTGTATATGGCGTCATTTGAGCGTCAGCATGTTTTTAAATCGGACAAATACAGGCAGGTGGTTACATGGTACAGGTATGTGGATGACGTCTTCGTCCTGTGGAGAGGGACAAGAGAAGAATTTGACCGGTTTGTTGATTTTCTAAATAGTATACATCCCCTGATCCAATTCTCTGCCACTACGGACAAGGACGTCATCCACTACCTGGATGTTGAGATTAAGAAAACGGATCAGGGACTGGGCACTAGCTTGTTTACCAAGCCAATAGAGAGAAATAACATGCTGCACAGAAATAGCTACCACGCCCCCCAGATCTTTCGTGGAATTCCTGTAGGACAATTCACAAGGGCCAGACGAATTTGTTCTACTGAACAGGCTTATATGGAACAAAGCCAAATACTGATTGATAAGTTTGTCAACAGAGGTTATCAAAGAGAAGAAATGGAAAAAATAGGTAGAGAGGTAGGAGAGAAAGATCGTAATACTTTGTTGCATGATTCTAAGAAGAAGGAAAAGATTGACAGGTTTCTGTTTTCCAGCGTGTATGATACCCATAGTAAGATGGTTAAAAAAACTATTGAAAAACACTGGCATGTGTTGGCTGGTGATAGTAAACATGGTAATCTGTTTAAAGAAAAAACGTTATTTGTGTATAGAAAGGGACGTACAGTAGGTAACCAGATTGTCTCTAGTAAATTATATAATGCAACAAAACAAAAACAGACTTTCCTAAATCCCCAGCGTAGGGTCCATGCCATAACTGTCAAAAATGTAACTCTATTATAAGGGGACCGTTCGTCCTGCATCCGACACATGGCCAGAAACTATTTTTTAAAGGGGCATATATGCTTAAGTGCCTGTGTGGACAAGGATACGTGGGACAGACCACACAAAGTATTAAAGTCAGGCTTAATGAGCATAGATTAACATCAGATTATCCAAGCGAAATTTCTCCGTTGATAGCGCGACAGACAAAGAGAATAGATATGGAGAGAGTAGTGGAGCAAGACACTTCCTTGAACATAATCACAATGTTACGGAGTTACGATGGTGTATTCTACAGGAGGTTAAGGGGAGTGAGGGGTTACCATTGGAGAGAAGCCTCTTGCAACATGAAGCAAGATGGATACATAGGATGAACACCGTAGCCCCATCAGAAATGAATGAAAACCTCAGCCTTAGAGTGTGTTTGTGAATTGTTTTTATTTGTTTCTTGTTACTTGTGTTGTCTAGACATATGTATATAAAGTAACTGTGAACGGACCTACTGCGTGCTTGAGAAAGGGGGAGGAGTTCCCCGAAGCGTCGTACGTGCATTCTCTGGTCCCGCCTGTCCGTCAGACAGCTCCGTGATGGAGACACTATGCCGGATCGCGGCACATGGATACCATTAACTTTCCAGGACTGTTTCGCCCACATGCTGCTGTAACGCAAGTATCTGCTCTGGATGAGCTTTATAATTGTCACTATTTAGGTGCAATAAATGATACACTGTTTATTATCTATATCCACCTATCGCCTGTTTTTCAAGAAGCATATATGGAAATGGAGGAATCCTATCGATAGGTGATGCATGGTGCGAACATCCATATTTATAACTACCAGAATTTTGTGAAGTCATTAACAGTGTCCTACCTATTCCTAGATATCCCCTCTTGTATGAGCTGCATCAGCTCCTCGGGTCCCTATAGCTACAGACCTGTTTGATCTCTCCTGATAGGCTGCCAGCACTGGTCGCTATAGCTACAGACCTGTTTGATCTCTCCTGATAGGCTGCCAGCACTGATTGCTATAGCTACTTACCTGACTTCTACTGCAGCCTAGTGGAAGCCAGTAAATACGCCCCTGAAATCAAAGTAAAACCAAGAAAACAGGACTGAGGTAAGATGAATCAATGTAGTGAGACAACCCCTTTAGCCCTTTAGAGCTCTGTAGTCCTGTTCACTACAGATTATAAACATCCTGCACTTATCTCATTGTAACAGGAATAGCTAGGAATAGCAGAGCTGATATGCCAAAAATTGCTGGAGAGCCACCCACAGCCTGACTGGGAAGTGTGAGTCTGAAGCTGCATGTGGCCCTGTAAAATAACATGGTGAGACAACCCCTTTAAGCATATTAAGAAGATGTATAGTTTTATAGGGGAAAGGGAAGCTGCTTTACAACAGGTAATGCTACTGCTTATCTGCAAGGAAGGGAGGTGACAAACAGCACAGAAAATGCAGAAATTAAAACAGAAAACATCACAAGAAGATGAATGAAGACTCATGTGAGCCATTTTTAAGGGGGGGAGTGGGGTTTCCATCAACTGCTTGTGGTTGCACATATAATATATAGATATTCCTAGATAAGGACTTTTCAGCTAATTTACTCGTCTAGCGTCAAGAACATATATATATATATATCTTTATAGAACTGTATGTTAGCAGCAGAAAGAACAGATAAGACGTCCTCAGTAGCTGAGAATAAATATGTGACTCTTCAGATTAGTGACTCTTTGGATTTTGTTAAACCATAAAGCGAGCTCGATAGTCTAGAATAGATTGCTGTACATCATCTTCTTTTCAATTAGCCTTTTAAAGGTATCAACCACTGGGGACTCTCACTTTCTGTCTTGCTTAGATTTACACCTACTTGTCCGGGTAGGATTTACAGACACAGTCGTGTGGTTTATACAAGGACATAAACACCTCCGGATTAATATTTAATGGGTTTCTTCTATATTTTGCTCTTCATAAATACTATCGGGCAGTAGAAATGACAGTGTGGACGGCAACATCTCTTGTTACGGAAGAAAACTTGATTGACTTCTAAATCTTGTACACTTGCCATGTAGTAAAGCATGAAGCCACCCGACACTCATGCCGTGCTCCCTAAGATTTACTGGAAACAGACTGTTATTTGTGTTGTTCACTCAGGATCCTAATTCTTCCCCCCTGACGTGACTCAAATTGCTTTTTTTTCTTACAGTACATTTAAAAATACCACAAAGACATATAAAAAGAACTCCTACAGTACATCTCCACTGAACCATAGCCAACACTTTATGAGACCATGGATTAGTCACCGATCCACTGGTGGGACATTCCTCGTCCTCGCTTTTGCCAATTCTAATGCCAATGGAGCTGGTTTATATAAACCCCCCACCATCCCGAGAAGATGGAGAACAAACATTATCAGCAATATACCCCCGTCCTGCTGCTTACACTACTCTGCCTGTAGATGGCCAACTTGTTTGCCGGATAGATCAAGTTTCATAGACTAAAGGCTGGAACTCTAGACCTGATACCAGACCTGAAGAAAGCTGGCACCAATGTAAGTCATACAATAAAGGATTGTGGTGGATTTTCTCATCATACATCGTATTGCTGAGCTCCAAACCAATGCTCAGATGTCACTGAGGTGCATGAAAACGGGATTCATCTGATCTCCTATACCATCTTCTAAATGGCCAAACTCAAGACTACAGTTGCTCGAATAGGGTCCTGTTTGGTTCAGTTCAGTTTGGGAACTATCTACATTTGGGAATTATCTGTATCCTGTTCCTGATCACTGGTGGTACATTCCTTGTCCTCGCTTTTGCCAATTCTAATGCCATTGGAGTTAGTTTATATAAACCCCCCACCATCCCATAAGATGGAGAACAACCATTATCAACAATATAACCCCGTCCTGCTGCTTAAACTGCTCTGCCTGTAGATGGCCAACTTGTTTGCCGGAAAGACCAAGTTTCTTAGAAGAAAGCTGGCACCAAAGTAAGTCATACAATAAAGGCTTGTGGTGGATTTTCTCATCATACATCGTATTGCTGAGCTCCAAATTAATGCTCAGATTTAACTCAGGTGCATGAAAATGGTATTCAACTGGTCTCCTATACCATCTTCTAAATGGCCAAACTCACGACTACAGTTGCTCGAATTGGGTCCTGTTTGGTTCAATTCCGTTTGGGAACTATCTACGTTTGGCAATTATCTGTATCCTTTTCTGATCACTGGTGGGACATTCCTTCTAATGCCAATGGAGTTAATTTATATAACCCCCCCCACCATCCCCAGACGATGGAAAACAAACATTATAAGCAATGTACCCCTGTCCTGCTGCTTACACTACTCTGCCTGTAGATGGCCAACTTGTTTGCCAGAAAGACCAAGTTTTGTAGAGGAAAGGCTGGAACTCTAGACCTGACACTAGACCTGAAGAAAGCTGGCACCAATGTAAGTCATACAATAAAGGCTTGTGGTGGATTTTCTCATAATACATCGTATTGCTGAGCTCCAAACCAATGCTCAGATGTCACTCCGGTGCATGAAGACGGGGTTTATCTGATCTGGCCAAACTCAAGACTACAGTTGCTCGAATAGGGTCCAGTTTGGTTCAATTCAGTTTGGGAACTATCTACATTTGGGAATTATCTGTATTCTGTTCCTGATCACTAGTGGGACATTTCTCGTCCTCGCTTTTGATCATTCTAATGCCAATGGAGTTAGTTTATATAAACCCCCCCACCATCCCCAGAAGATGGAGAACAAACATTATCTGCAATATACCACCGTCCTGCTGCTTACACTACTCTGCCTGTAGATGGCCAACTTGTTTGCCGGAAAGACCAAATTCCGTAGAGGAAAGGATGGAATTCTTGAGACAAATAAGTACACCAGACCTCAAGAAAGCTGGCACCAATGTAAGCTATCAAATAAAGGCTTGTGGTGGATTTTCTCATCACACATTGTATTGCTGAGCTCCAAACCAATGCTCAGATTTCACTCAGGTGCATGAAAATGGGATTCATCTGATCTCCTATACCATCTTCTAAGTGGCCAAACTCAAGACTACAGTTGCTCGAAGAGGGTCCTGTTTGGTTCAATTCCGTTTGGCAACTATCGACATTTGGGAATTATCTGTATCCTGTTCAGCCTTCAGGTACTATCTATATATCCATTGATCATTTTATCTTTTACAGTATTGATAGTGACATAATAGGGATAGCCATCGAGAGACGGGGCCGTCCTTTTTCGGGACGATTACTTTACCTATTGAGGTTCTGAGTGTAGGGACAAGGATAAGGGAAAGTCCAGTGGTGGATTTGGTATCTACATCAAAGGACAAGGACCTTCCAATCATAAGTGTTCCCCTCTTTTCTCTACCCTTGATATGGTCTAATGTTCTTACGTTTTGAATATTTACTGAAAGTGTCTAACCATTTTGTTTGGGATGTTTCCACAAACATGATGTTTTGGTGCCTAATATTGGTCACATGTGAGTAGTTAGTTTTTATTGAGTATAACTAAAGTATATTTTTAAAGAAGCGTATATACTTCCGTGATTTTTTGAAGATAGATCGCTCTTTCTGTAGCATTGTTTTTTCTGTGATTTTTCTCAATTCAGTTTGACCAAACTTGTGAAAAATTCAGATTTGGGACATCCCAAATCAGGATTTTTTTTTTCTCCAACCATATCTCTAATCCTATCTCTTATACCAACTCCTAAATAGCCTTTTCCTTCTAAACTCAAGTTGCTCGAATAGAATCATGTTCAGTTTGATATGTGTTGACCGAACTTGGGAAAAAATTCAGGTTTGAGATGTCTCTTACACTAATCATAACCATAATGCGACACTAAGTTAGGGTTCGGATTTTTAAGGGTTAAAGGGGTTTTGCCATGATCTAATGTTGACGTGGGATCCTCCAAAATAGGTATTTAATCACTTTTCTAAATATATGTCATTAAAAAGAGTGTAGCCTGTGAGAGCTGCAGCATTGCTTAGATGCCCTTAGTTTTCTGACTGTTTACATTAGCTAGGACCAGGAGCTGATCTGGGCCCGCTTGCTTTGTTTGCACTTCTTATCTGATGGCAGGGCACATGAAGGGAGGGGGAGAACAATGCCTGCGTCTGCTGTATAGAGAATCTGCTGGTTGTAATGTCATTATCTGAGTAAACATGCAGAAGCTCCCTGTTCAGCCCTCTTCCCTCCGCCCCTGCAGCAGTTCGTGAACTCTGCCTGCTTGGATCTCCTGAGCAGATAAGAGGGAGAAAACAAAACCTGTAGAGCTTGTGCTCTATGGTTTAGCCAAACAACGTTTGCTCAACTACAGAGACTGAATATCAGCCTCGGGAGCGTGCATGGGAGGTGGTGCGATGACATCACAGAGGAGGCACTTGTTTTTTTAAACACAGAAACACAACGCCCCTTTTTTCAAGACTCAAGAGGACAGTTCAGCCTGTTAAGTGAGGAAATCATTTCTTGCCAAAACCCCTTTAACTTACCTTTCATCATCGCTCCAGGCCTACAGTTGCTCAAATAAGGCCTTGATTGGATCGATATGGATTGACCAAACTTGTGAAAAAATTCAGGTTTGGGACATCCCCAACCCACATTTGTTCTCTTACCCTATCACTACATGAATCCCTATCCTTATTAAAATCCTATCCTTAACACTAATCATAACCATAACTCAACAGTAAGTTAGGTTTAGGGTTTTTAGGGGTTAACTTACCCCTGAGAATTGCTCTAGGTCTACATTTGCTTGAATAGGGCCCAGTTTGGTTCGTTATGTGTTAACCAAACTCCAGCCTTATTCCTACCTGTAATCCTATCCTTAAAGGGGCTTTGCCATGAAGTGAGTTCCTTACATCTTATCTTCTCAGGAGAGAATATAAACAAAGCATGCTGAGTCGTGAATGGCTGCAGGGGTGAGAGGGAGGGGGGTTAGCAGAGAGCGAGGAAGAAGGGAGCGTCTGCAATGTTTACTCAAATAATTACATTACAACCAGTAGATTCTCTATACAGCAGACAGCCTCATACACTGCACTTTCTCCCCAGCCCCTTGCAAGCTCCTCCATGTTCCCTGTCATTAGATAAGAAGTGCAAACACGCAAGTGCGGCCAGATCAGCTCCTGTCAGTAACCTGATCGTGTCTAATGTAAACTTTCAGGAAACTAAGGGGGACTGAGCAATGCTGTAGCTCTCTCAGGCATCACTTTTTGTAATCACATATATTTAGAAAAGTGATTAAATACCCATTTGGGAGGATCCCACATCAACATTACATTGTGGCAAAACCCCTTTAAAGTCGTTGTCTCACTATAAAGATTAGCTTTCAACATGTAGGGAACGTTAAATCAAGACTTTTTTCCAAATACATTCCTCTTTTGATCTTTCCCTGTTCAGGAGGTAACAGAGTGTGCAGGTAAATGAAAAATATTACCAAATGCATTGCTGTTATGATTTTGCTTTGTTCAGGAGATAAAGAAGATTTTTATCTACTGCTAGTATGCACAAATTTCTGTAGGTAATTGACCACCTCTCTCTACTCTCTCTCTTATCTGGTCAAGCTGTTGTCCAATCATGGTAAGTCACTCCCTTCTGAGTCTTATCTTTGAACAGGAGCTTGTTTACCTAAGTTAATAAAATGTTTTGACCTTTAGAGTTCTGTAACCTTGTTCTCTACAGATTATAAACCTCCTGCAGTCACAATGCTCAGCTAGGAAAATCAGAGCTGATATGCCAATCACTGCTATAGATCCGCCCACAGCTGGAGCAGGAAGTGTGAGTCTGAAGCTGCCTGTAGCTCTGTAAAACTGCATGGTGAGAAAACCCCTTTAAAAGTCCTTAACCTCAGTGGCATAATAACTGGCCACCAATCGTATCATGCACAACTTTGTACGAGACATTGTGATGTGCTGTAACAAAGAGGTCTATCTGATTGTCCAAGGGGTAGAAAGCTGCAAAATAGTTTGATAAGCAGAAATAATGCAAAATATACTCCTGGGCTGACCACGCAGCGAGGCTCCCGCACCTTCTCTCCATCTGCTTTTCCCCAGGTTACAGCTCTGTGTCAATGCAGTGAGCACTTGTATATAATTAAGCTAATTAGTCCTCCTGAACTTTGTCTTGTCTATAGACCAGTTTCACACAAAAATATCATAGGTAAACACACTGTAACTGTAAGAGCTCTGTGAATCTGGGCCATTAAACCCATGGCCGGGCCAGGACACTGTGACACTGGGTGCAAAAAAACACCTCTGTTGTGCTGGCATGAAACTGGCCTAGAAGTATCTTTCATGCATTGTTTTTGTGGCATTTTTCCTTTACAAAAAACTTGCATGTTTTTTTTCAGCAAAATTCACAAAAACTGTTATAATTTTTTTTTGTTTTTTTTACAAGCTAAAGGTATATTTACATGAGAACAATTCTCACAGTTATTGATGCTTGTGTGTTTGTAATTTTGTCTGAAAAAAAGGTGTTTTTTAGGGTTTAAACTTTTACCGACAATGGTTGTATGGTAACGTCCTATTGCCTGTAAGAAGCTATGGAGCGGAACAAAATTTGAGTTTTTTTTCTTTGGTAATTTCAAATCCTTAAAAAATTGGAATAAGAAGTGATCAAAAAGTCACATTTCCCAAAATGAAATCAATAAAAAGAACACTTAAAGGGAATTTGTCATCAAAAACGACTTATTGTTTAACTCAAATTTTTATGTTCAACACATTTTTTAAGAATTTTTGGTTATATATATTTTTTTTAATTTCCATATCACTTTCAATATTTTTTTTAATAATTCTTAAGTCCTGCAGTTTTCACTTTGGCCACTAAGCCTAATAATTGTCTGACACTTCCTGTTCTGTAGAGAGAGATTCTCAGTTTTCTGCTCATTATCAGCACAAAGAGGGTCAAACTGAAAGGAGACACCAGTGTAAATAGATAACACAGGATCCACCAGTCACAAGAGGAGAAAAGTCACAGTTCACCCTTTCACCCCCTCACAGTGATTTCTTCCCAGGCACAGAGCATGATTTAAAAACTCTTTTATAGAAGTCAATGGGACTAAGTCAGTTTTTAAAGTCTCCTATGTGCAGAAGCTACTGTAATGAATCTCTCTGACTGCTGTTAAAGCAGTGCAAACAAGGCCTATTGGCCAATGGGAAAACTGCAAGACTTAATAATTATTTAAAAAATATTGAAAGTAGTATGAAAAATTAAAAAAAACAAAAATTCCTAAAAAAATGTGTTTCACATAAAAATGGAACTTAAACAATGACTCATTTTTGATGACACATTCCCTTTAAGAAGAGCAAAAAATGCCCCATCACTCAGGTCCATAGATGGAAAAGCCAAAAAGTTATTGGTCGCAGAAAATGTCGCTGCAACGCAGAGCTAAGAAATAGAAAATGTTTTACATTTTTTAAAAAATGTACTAAAACATAATTACCGGCATCGTACCGATCTGCAGAATACAGATAACATATGATTTTACTGAAGATTGAACTTTATAAAAAAAAAATACTTGCAAAATCAGCGCAGCTACTTTTTACCCCACTTTTTTTCAGTTTCCCAGTACATTATGCTATAGTCAGTGGCAGCCCTAAAAAGTACATTTTGTTCCACCAAAAACATACCCTCATATATCTATGTAGATGAAAAAATAAAAAAAGTTATGGCTCTTGGAAGGCAATGAGGAAAAAATGAAGAGTCAAACAATTATGACCGGCTGTCGGGATGTGGTTAAAAAAAGCTTTTTTTAGAAGTATTTTCAGTGGCGTTGATGATATTTTGTACATTTTTTTTCCTGTTCTCTTTAACCCCTTACTGACACTTGAGCTAGCCATATGTTTAACCCCTTAAAATCCGCAGTGATCGCACCCGTGGGGTCTAAATGAATGAGAAATGGTGCGCATTTCTCATGCAAATCCACACCCCTGAGACAAGATCGTGGGGGTACCGATAGGATAACATTCCAACTGGAAGCCTTGTGAAAGCTTCCATCGCCACCATGTCGGTCGTGTTACCACTTCATCCCCCAGGCAGGAGGTGGTAAAAGTGGTGTCTTATAATTTTCAAGTACCCTAGGGAGGCTCAAGTTGAAGTAAAATAAATAAATAAATTTTAAAATTTTAAATAATGTTTTATACTTAAAATTTAAAAATATATTATATTTTTATTTTTTAAAATCCAAATCACTTTTTTGCCATTCTGCAAATAATAATAGAAAAATAATAAAAAAGTTACACATAATTGGTGTAGCTGTATCCAACCCATTAAAATATACCATCATTTATCCCGTACGCTGAACACCATAGAAGAAAAGAATCCAAATGCAGAAATTGCATTTTTTTTGTTCATTTCATGTCCCTTAAAAACTGAAATAAAAAGTGTCCAAAAAGTCGCATCTATCCCAAACTGGAACCAACAAAAATGTGAATGGGCTGCAGGATCCTCCGCAAATAAATTCTTTCCAAATCAGACAATGTGATTTTCTGGATTTGTTTTCTCATTTTGTTTCTCATAGTTGAGGTCGACCTATGATGTCAGTTACAGCCTCTCTCATCTTTTTAAGTGGGAGAACTTGCACAATTGGGGGCTGACTAAATACTTTTTTACCCCACACTATCTATCTATCTATCTATCTATTTTTTATCTATCTTATACTATTCTATCTATCTATCTATCTATAAACTATCTCTCTCATATATCATCTATTTATTTTCTATCTATCTACTATCTATCTATCTATCTATCTATCTATCTATCTATCTATCTGTCTCATATCTTCTCCTATCTATCTATCTATCTATCTATCTATCTATCTATCTATCTATCTATCTATCTCATTTCTATCTCTATCTATCTATCCATCTATCTATTATCTCTATCTTATCTATTCTATCTCCTATCTATCTATCTATCTATCTATCTATCTATCTCTCTCATATTTATCTTTTCATCTTTTCATATTTCCTCAATATATATATATATTTAGCTCACTCTATTTTGGCACATTTTTTCTTTCTCGGATCTTTATATTCGGATGTGCTGTGAGTTAGTAGCTCGGGCGCGGTGCACTCTTCTTTATATGTTGTCCATGTCTGGAGATGATCTCATGTCCTCTTCAACCACAGACTTGTCTCCCTCAGTATTACCCCAGATCAGGCAGATATCACAGCAGAGCTCGATCACTGATTTTATCTGAATTGTTCTTTAAACTTATGGAATTGCCATATAGAATGAGAACCTTCCTGTTTGCTGAGCAGTAGAGACTCTGTGCTCCCTCATGGACGGCACCATAAAGGGATTATCCATTAGGTTTATAACGCTACTTTGGACTGACCTGTGGGATCCTTGTGCTGCGCATGGACAGGAAACGGAAATGTTACAAGATGTTATAAATCTAATCGATTGCAACTTTCTAATGATCGCACCGTGAAGATTTATTTCAGGGAATTCATGGGCGACTCCTCTGCCAACTTCATTCATCATTATGACTCATAGAAGGAAGCAACAACTGTAGTGAAGGAGACGCAGCGAGAACCTGCAGAACGGCCCAAACTCCTGAGGGCTTGTTCACACGGCGTTTTTGTGATCCGTTTTACGGATCTGTTTTACGGATCCGCAAAACGGATCTAACAATTGTCAGTGTGATTAACATTGAGTTGAATGGCAAAAGCGCATGGCTGTTCCCACGGGAGATCGGCGATGCGCTGTTAAGAGCTCTTCTGCACTGCGCTTTTCGCATCCGCTTTAAGAATTGACATGTCTTTTTTATGCACGTGAAAGCCATAGGAGATAATGGAGTTCGCTTTTGGCACTTGTCCAAAAGCGCTCCACACTCCTGGTACGTAACAGCTGCGCTTTGCATCCTGAAAGCGGATGCGAAAAGCACACTGGGAGGCTGGACAGGGATCGCTGGAGAGGTGTGCGGCGGCAGCGGGAGCGCAGGTGAGCGGCGGCAGCCCAGGTGAGCGGCAGTAGCGGGGGCGCCCGTTGGCGGTGACAGTGGAGGAGGTGAGCGGCGGCGGTGACAGTGGAGGAGGTGGAGCTGGCGGTATGGGGGGCGCTGCGGCAGTGACAGCAGGAAGAGGTGAGCGTGCGGCGACAGTGAAGGAGTGAGTGCGTAGACTGGGGCGCCCGACGCGTGACAGTGGAGAGGGACGCGGACGTGACAGTGGGGAGGGGCGGGGGGTACGGGGGCCCCGGGCGGTGGTGACAGTGGGGGGGTGAGCGGCGGTAGCGGGGGGCCCACGGCGGTGACAGGGGAGGGGTAGCGGCGGGTTTACAGTGGAGGAGGGGGCGGCGGGGGGGGGGCCCCCGGCGCGGCGGTGACGGGGAGGGATGAGGGGCGGGGTGACAGGGGAGGAGGTGACGGCGGTACGGGGGGCCCCGGGGCGGTGAATGGAGGGTGGAGGGGGCGGCGGTGACAGTGGAGGAGGTGAGCGGCGGTAGCGGGGGCGCCCGGCGGCGGTGACAGTGGAGGAGGGGGGAGGGGGCGGTGGTGTCAGTGGAGGAGGTGAGCGGTGGCGGTGACAGTGGAGGAAGTGGAGTGGAGTCAATGAATGGAGCTGGGGCAGACACATCAATAATGGAGCTGGGCAGACACGTCAAAAAGGGAGCGGGGCAGACACTTCAATAAATGGAGGGGGGGCAAAACACAGTCAATGATGGAGCGGGGGGCAGACACAGTCAATGAAGGGGGGGGCGACACAAGAGGAGAAGAAAGAGAGAGAGAGAGAGACTGGGTTTTGCGGATCCGCTTTCCGGATGCGCTTTTCAAGTGCCAAAAACGGATCCATAAAAAGGATCCAAAACGCCGTGTGAACAAGCCCTTAGGGGCCGTTCACACGGCACAGGACAAATACCGGCCGGTTTGCCAGCCGGTATTTGTCCAGTTTTGCGGCCGTCCCCACGATGAGCGGAGAACAGCCCTCCCCCCTCCCATTGATATGCACATCTTCTGTCCGGAAACCGGACGGAAGATTGTGCATGTTCATTGTTTTGTCGCCGGTCCGCCGGCAACAAAATCGCCGGGCGGAAAACCCGTGCAGTGGGGAGGGGTGCTGCACGGGTTTCCATAGAGCACAACTGTGCTCATTTTCGGCCGGTTTTTCAGGCGGTCTGAAAAACCGCAAACCGGCTGAAAAACCGTCCGAAAAACCCGTGCCATGTGGACATGCCCTTACTGTAATCTGGAGCAGCCGTAAGAAACCCCCGAACGCTGCAAAAATGAATCTTTCATTGCGTTAGTTTTTCTTCCCATAAGCCATCAGTTTATTTTACTTTTCCATTTATACAATTGTATGAGGGCTTTTTGGGGAGCTGGGACCTGTTCCACTTTTTAATGGTGCCATTGACCTTACCATATAAGGTACTGCCAGACCCCCCCAAAAATTCTAAATGGGGTGAGATGTGAAAAAATGCAATTGTACAATTTTTGCAGGAAACATGGCACTTTATGATCACTGTGAAGGGCCCCAGTAAAAGGTCCCATCTGAGCCCTTGTAAAGGGCCCCCCTTAGCTCCTGTGATGGTCCCCAGTAAAAGGTCCTGTCTGTACCCCTATGAAGAGCCTCTCCTGAACCCCTGTCAAGGACCCCTGTGAAAGGCCTCGTCTGAGCCCCTGTCAAGGACCCCTGTGAAAGGCCTCGTCTGAGCCCCTGTCAAGGGCCCCTGTGAAGGGCACCAGTAAAGGGCCTCCCACGAGCCACTGTGAAGGACCCCCCACTGAGCCCTTTCCCCCCACCAGTCAAGGGCGTGCCAGGGCCCTGGATCACTGCTAAAGGCAGTGAGGCCGTGGCTTATGGGTGGAAAGGCCCATCGTAACAACTAAGAATGTATACATAGAACAAGCCTTAGCTCGGTCTTTAAAATTAAAACATAATTTTCGGGTGGAACTTGACCCTGCACAGTGAGAGGGATAGTCCTACTGGGGGCCCTATTTACAGGAGCGGAACCTATATACCTACTAGTAGCCCTATATAAGTAACTACTTAAGGGGGCCCTACCTACCTAACTACCAGGCCACAAAGGGGGGTAATTATTTTGGGCACTATGGATGGGGAGTTTGTACATGAGGGGGAAAGGGGCACAGTTAGGAAGATGATACGAAAGTTGTTTGAATTATAAATTCTGCAGGGAGGAGTGGTGGCCAGGAGAAGTCATCATGGCGGTCTGCACCGAATGGAGAAGAAAAGGGAAAGTGAACGACTCATTAGACAAGACGTCACCTGTGAGTCACTAAATGTAATTCCACTGTGTGTCCTGGTATCTCCCACTATATGGTCATTGTATGGAGGTAACATACAGTCTGTAGGGCACCTGAGTACACTGGTAGCTACCACTATATGGTCACTGTATGGAGGTAACATACAGTCTGTAAAGCACCTGAGCACACTGGTATCTCCCACTATATGGTCACTGTATGGTGGAAATATAGATGGTGGAGTCAGAGTATGCAGGAGTGGAGTGGGAAGGCCCATATGCTTCGTCTGTATGGGGTCCTAAAATTTCTGATGGTGACCCTGTCAGTATGAAGTATGCGATGACCACACCACATACAACATTCTGAGGGGGTGTCACATCATTTGTATTAACTGTGCTGTGGGGATATTCAGTTGCATTTTGGACACTGTCTCTAAAATGTTCGCCATCACTGGTACATACAATGCATTAGGTTGTACCAATATGGCAGCTTCACTACTTCCTGTCTGGGGCAGGAAGTAGTGAAACAAAAACCATGGCGGTGATGTAAGCCTTTACAGGGCTTTCAGCTGCCATGTTAAGTGATCTGGGCCCAGCGACCTTGCTGCGGGTGCCCCGATCAGAGTGAGGAACAGTGCGCGACACTGTTTTTCATTCATTTAGACACTGCGGCCATATTAACCGTGGCATCTAAGGGGTTAAACAGCACGGGATGGTGCAGGCTCCATCCTACGCTGTAACTGGCGGGTGTTAGCTTGAATTAGCAGCTGACAGCTGGCGACTATATAGTGGGATCACGCCGGAATTCTGCTACAAAGCCCCTTAGCGGCACTGGGATGTGAGTTTAAGTCCAGTGCTTCAAGGGGGTAATATATTAATTCTACTGTCTCAATTAGATTTTTTGGTTTAACTGTTTGAAATGTAAATTTCCAGTTCACATTTCTGTAGAACTTGGAATTTATTTCTCTTCTATTTAACTTCCCCTCGGAATTTGAAATATAGGAATACGTTTTGTAGAATTAAAATATTGTGTTATTGAGCACGATGGCATACAACACTGATGAAAGTCGCCTCTCTTAATACATACTCGATGTCTGCACAGCTTAGCATGTAGCATCAGTGTGGTCCTCCCCACTTATTGGGGTTTACACACACATTCAATAAGGCAAAGCACATATTTACTCGTACAATTTAAACGCCAAAGAATATTGCAAGTTTCGTTAGTAGTGTTGGAAACAAATTTATCAACCATATATTTGCTTCCGCAGAACAAACAATTAGGGCATATCCCCACCCATTCTATACTAAAAAAAACTTCTTTTATATCATTCTATAAAAAAAGTGATTTATAAGATTAAACACATGTAAAATGCTTGCCGTTATAGCGCCCTCTACTAGGGTTCCTACCATGTTTCCCCGAAAATAAGACTGTCTTATATTAATTTTTTCTTCTAAAGAAGAGCTAAGACTTATTTTTAGGGGATGTTTTTTTTTTTTTTTTCTATGAACAATAATTCACATTTATTGTTGAACAAAACATAAACCTGTATTAATATACTGTAGTGATTTCATCACAAACAGTATAAGCTGAATCGCATAAAAAAAAAAAAATGCACTATGTCTTATTTTCGGGGGTGTCTTATTTTCGGGGAAACAAATATAAAATGCTGGGAGCTCCCCTTAGTGGGCTTCCTAATGTAGGTCATTAGGTTACTAAAGTTCAAACAGTTCTTCTAGATCAAAGGAGACCTCTAGGGGCAGATTTAGTGTATTACACTTAAAATTTTAATCCAATGTGCATCCAAAACTTACTCAAAAGTATGTTGCGCTTTTGAATCCATTTTTCGGGCTCCAAAAGCGCACCCCATTGTCTCCTTTGGGGATTTCACTTGCGTAAAGTGCAAGTAGAATTGACAGGTCAATTCTTAAAACAGATGAGAACAAACGCATTGGAAAGACGCAGTAAACACACATCGGCGATCACTCGTCTCAACGGAGATGCGTGTTTTACATTGAAACCAATGTAAATCACACTACACATTGTTAGATACATTCTTTGGATTCGTTTTGGGTCCGAAAAATGGATCAAAAAACGGATCTGAAAAACGTTGTGTGAACATATCCAAACAGTTAAAAAAATGGACCATTTGTTGTGTCAAAAACAGTCCAAAAACCAGATGTAATGAACGGTTCTGCTGAGGTCAGAACAGAGCTGTTTTTGTCCTTTGCCGTGTAAACGCACCCTTTGGGGTTTCACAAGGAAAGCTTCCTTCATGCGCTGTTGGTTGTTCTATATCAGCAAGATGATGTTTCATTAGACCAGTTGCTACTAGATTTTTTTAGCATAAGGGGATCTTCTAAAAATCATAGTGGGGTGAGGAGGGATAAGGGTGAAAAAAACTTTGAGATTTTTAGTTCACATGTTTTTGATCAAAAAATGCTTATGCCACCCCCCGGCTAACAACAGGATCTCAAGGCGGGTGGTCCTACTCTATCTTTACCTCTCACTAGAGTCAAATTCAGACTTCTCATTGGGTCAAACAGACCTCCATAATCCAGAGAGAAAAATAAAAAAAGCACCAACCCTGCAAGCATACTGCACTGATATAACAACCTGTGGAAGTGGGCCGGGTGCAAGAAACCAAAATGGAGGGATCCACTCCTCCCTATATAAATTAAAAGCAATATATGCCAAATACAACGTATAGTTCTGCACAAAAAATTTTTTCTGAAAAACACAATGTGAACCTGGGTGCCAGGATAAGGGGACCCAAAAAAGGATCCTTGAGTAATAACTTCCAATGGGAGTTTACTTTTACTATGCAAAGTATTAAATTGTGCAGTAAAAGAGACTTTTCTAGTATCCATCACCTTTTTTAGTTTTGTTTCTCTCTGAGCCAGAAGTTTTCCAAGATAAGCAGTCCTGCTGACTTAATGAGCTGACCCAGTCGAGCGCATTGCGAGCGAGGTCCTTCAGATAACGTTTTTCATAATAACGATGTGAAATAAACTCGGTTCGTGCCAAGAATTCAGACTGATTTGTACAATATTTCTGTAATCTCCTAAACTGCCCACAGGGAACGATTTCCTTCTAAGGTCTGTAATGATCACTATGAAAATAGAAGCAGCTATTTCTGTCATCTGGTGTGAAGTGAGTAGATGTATTAGACTCTCATTTTACAATGGAAATATTAAGGTCCAGAAATTCGATAATTTTAGAATCCAAATTAGCCGCAAAGGATAAACCTCAATTATCCATATTTAAATGGCGTACATAGTCCATAATGTAATCAGGAGGGCCGTCCCAAACAATTAAAAGATAATAGAGAATGCTGGTTCATACTCCCTTACTGGTATTATGATGTACAGACAGTCCCCGACTTACATCGTTCCGACTTACATACGTCCCCTAGTTACAAACAGAGACTTATGGGGCGTGGCTGACATTCAACACTGAGTCACGGCCCATGATAACCAAGTGCCAGCACGCCACAGCTGCACATGAGATACAGAACGTTAGGAGAAATCTTCTAAAAAAGGACACAGACGGCAAAACAAATGTAAAAAGTGTTCCCTGTACTATCCCAAAAAACTTTTTGCTGGAATTACATTTAATAACTATATCTGTTCCGGCTTACATACAAATTCAACTTGAGAACAAATCTACAGTCCCGATCCCGTTTGTAACCCGGGGACTGCCTGTACATCAAACATCGGAAAGGGCAGGCTTGGAGTGAAGGAAAGCAATAAGGCTAGGTTCACACGGCTTAAATGCAGGGCGTAATTACGTCCCACAATTACGCCGTGTGGCCGGGGGTGGGGCGGGAGCAGGGGGCCGGCACCTCTCCGGCCCATAGACTTGAATGGTATGGTATGGTACGCCGCTGGTAATTCACATGTCACTTATCTCCCACCTCGACGGATTCGCCGAGCAGGGAGAGGAGACGGAATCCATAGTTCTCTATGAGGACTGTGGATTACCGTAATGACTGGGACGGATTCCAGCCGTAATTGGCATACTCCGGCACGTAATTACGGACCGAAATACGTCCCATTTTAAGCCGTGTGAACATAGCCTAACTCTTAGTATAAATGATTCAATGGACCTGCTATTAACCATCCCTTTTATGGTACAGAAATTAGGTTTAGGGACTTCTTCACATGCAATACTACTCAAGCGGTTTACCTGATAAAGTGCCCGTGCGGTTATGTGTATGTCGGCCAAACTAAAAGAGCAGTCCGTATACGCATGAATGAACATAGATCTGCTATTCGACTATTTCGACAAAAAACAGCTAAAGAGAGTGATATCAGGTTTGGCGAAACATCTCTTGCTCGACATTTCAACATAGCCAATCACGGAGTGAGTGATCTCCGTTGGTGTGTGTTAGAGCGAGTAGAATGTAGAGAGGCAGAGAGGGTTAAAACCCGGCTCTTGCAGCGTGAAGCCTATTGGATTAATAGAATGCAATCCCCAGCCCCAAAAGGTCTCAACGAAGCTTATCGCTTAAGGCCTCGTTCACACGACGGTTTTGGCCGCGGGTTCCCGCAGCCTGGAACTTGTAGAACTGCGGCACAAACTCGAGTCTCCGGACGCGGGTTTGCGGCGCGGGCGGTGGGCGTGGTCTCGCTGCAGGAGGGGCGTGGTTTGGGGTGCAGCTTGCACCGAGGGTTTGCCCTCATGCAAATTAATAGCAGGGGGCAAACCGTGGCGCAAGCCGCGGCCCAGCCGCGCTACACCCGCAGCAACGGCTGCGGCAGCACCGCGCGGCCGCCGCGTAGTGAACTCCCTGTCAGGACTTGACAGGAGAGTTCTTCACACGCGCGGGTTTTGCCGCGGCCCCGGAGCCGCGGCCAAACCCGCGGAGTGTGAATATTAACGCGGTTTCCCATAGGAAACCATGTTAATAAGGTAGACGCGATTTGGCCGTGGTTTTGGCCGCGGAAACCGCGTCAGAACCCGCGGCCATAACCGCGGCCAAATCCGCTGTGAACAGGGCCTAAGAGTGTTTCTTTTTATATGTCAGCTTCGCTACTTTGTTAATGTTTTTAATTGTCTTGTGTTTTTAACATTACGGTGTGGTATTTTAACAGAGGCATAGCTCCACTACGCATGCTTGAGATAGAAGGCGGAGCCTTCGAAACGTTGCTGTTCGAGTGTGTAGCTCAAGTCCATCATCTCCTCAGCTATTCTGATTGAGTGAACTTTCGTCTGATAAAGAGCTGAAAGCTGGACTTGAAACTTAAGTATACCACTACTCACGTTTCTATTTTTATATGAAGTTTTTAATAACGTCTGTCCTGAAGTTTTGGATACATTGAATAAATATGGTGTAATACATTTTGAAATGATCAAGCCTACTAGTATCGATAAACAGGCTTGGAGTGACCTACAGGGGACAGGGGAAAGCCCCGGTGGGCCTCTGAGCATGACAGACCTGGAGTTTCTTTTAAACTGCATATACATGCTTGACAGAGGCAGAAAGGAAGAGAAACGAGGCAAAAATAG
Source organism: Phyllomedusa bahiana (assembly GCA_025379985.1). NCBI lineage: Eukaryota > Metazoa > Chordata > Amphibia > Anura > Hylidae > Phyllomedusa > Phyllomedusa bahiana. The sequence goes on along the minus strand of JAODAL010020569.1, from coordinate 30,784 downwards.
GCAAAGAATAAAAGGCAAGTACAGTAGTTGTAGGGTGAGACCCTCAGAATCAACTCCATTGGTGAGTCCTCAGAATAAAATCCACTGGTGGATCTCCAAAATAAACTCCACTGGTATGCCACAAGAATCAACTCCACTGGTGGCCCCAAGAATCAACTCTACTGGTGGACTCTAAGATTAAACTCCACTGGTATGCCACAAGAATCAACTCTACTGGTGGGCCACAAGAATCAACTCCACTGGTGGCCCCAAGAATCAACTCCACTGGTGGGCTCCAATAATCAACTCCACTGATGGGCTCCAAGAACCAACTCCACTGCTAGGATCCAGAAACAGGTCCACTGATTGGCCCTGTAATCAACTCCAGTGATCGGCCCCGAGAATAAACTCCACTGGTGGGCCCCAAGAATCAACTCCACTGGTGGATCGCAAGAATCAACTCCACTGATGGGCCTCAAGAATCAACTCCACTGGTGGATCGCAAGAATCAACTCCACTGATGGGCCTCAAGAATCAACTCCACTGGTGGGACCCAGGAATCGACTCCACTGGTGGCTCCAAGAATCAACTCCACTGGTGGATCGCAAGAATCCACTCCACTGGTGGGCCCCAAGAATCCACTCCACTGATGGGCACCAAGAATCAACTTCACTGGTGGCCCCAAGAGTCATCTCCATCATGGGCCCCAAGAATCAACTGCACTGGTGAGCCCCAAGAATCATCTCCACTGGTGGCCCCAAGAATCAACTCCACTGGTGGGCCCCAAGAATCAACTCCACCGGTGGGCCCCAAGAATCAACTCCACCGGTGGGCCCCAAGAATTGATTCCACTGGTGGGCTCCAAGAATCAAATCCATTGGTGGATACCTGGAATAAACTCCACTGGTAAGCCACCATGATGAATTCTGACAGCCATGACCCGTCCCTGCCAAATTTACAAAACAAACACCTGAGACTCACTTTTTTATCATCTTCCCACCTGAGCCGCTCCCTATGTACAAACTGCCCATCCATAGTGCTTCAAATGGTAATAATGGCCCCCTTGGTGCCCTGGTAGATAAGTGAGTAGGGTCCCTGGTAGCTAGCTATACAGCCCCCCATCGGTAGGTAGGTATATAAGGTCCCCAGTAGGTACATAGACCAGTAGTCAGCTCACCTGTTAGATTTACGAAATGCAGCAGGAACATGGTAGAAGCAATCGGTACCAAAAAGAACAATAATGTTGAGCAGCAACGTCCAGCGAAGAGTAACTGCGGCTAGTTAAAAGTTCTAAGCTTTATTTTGTAACATGGTTAAAAAAGTATCACTTCATGATAATAAAAATGATCTGTATGGGGGGGCTAAGGGTCAGGATGGAGGGGCTGGGAGTTCTGGACAGGAAGGCCTGTATGGAGGCTGGGGACCTGGACAGGAGGGAGGCCTGTATGGAGGCTGGGGACCTGGACAGGAGGGAGGCCTGTATGGAGGCTGGGGACATGGACAGGAGGGCGGCCTGTATGGAGGCTGGGGACGTGGACCGGAGGGAGGCCTGTCGGGGGGCTGGGGAGCTGGACAGGAGGGAGGCCTGTATGGAGGCGGGGACTGAAGGGGAGCCTGTGAGGCTGGGACCTGGACAGAGGGAGGCCTGTATGGAGGGGACCTGGAGTAGGGAGCCGATGGAGGCTGGGGACCTGGACAGGAGGGAGGCCTGTATGGAGGCTGCGGACATGGACAGGAGGGAGGCCTGTATGGGGACTTGGGATCTAGGGGAGCTTGCATGGAGGTCCAGGGGGCTTATATAGTGGTCCAGGGAGACCGGGGGCTCAAGGGCGATCTGTCTGGGGCCGGGAGATCCAGGGGCGGCTGTATGGGGCCTGGGGCTCCAGGGGGGGCTGTATGGGGCCTGGGGCTCCAGGGGGGGCTGTATGGGACATGGGGCTCCAGGGGGGCCTGTATGGGGGCCTGGGGCTTCAGGGGGGCCTGTATGGGGGCCTGGGGTAAGCAGTAAGTGTAAGGAAACCTCTCTATGTGCTGATATGTGACTCGGGGCTGGCGCACAGGGCATCTCATCTTTGTGTGTAAATTCTAGACGCCACACGGCCCTGATTTCCCTGTGAAACAGAGGGGCCCGCTCTCAGCGCACCCCCCTTTTCACATTTGTCTCCGGGCCCCATAGAGCAGGAGCCGAACCACAGGGTGAGCAGACATATCAGCAGCGGGCCCCTTAAGGTCCCGGGCCCCGTGGCAGCTGCTACATCTGCTCCCCCGGTAGTTATGCCCCTTTTTGTAGTCAAGTACCCGGGGGAGGGGAACTCTATGTACAAGTGTAAAAATAAATAAAGTATAAAAAAATTACGAATATTAAAAGTTCAAAACACCCCCCTTTTGCCATTTTACAAATAAAAAAACAAAACGGTTGCACATAATTGACATTTCAGCATCTGAAAAAGACTGATCTTTAACATCATTTATCCTGCACGCTGCACACACAAAATCACAGTTTGTTTTTTTTTGGGGTTATTTCAAGTCCCCTAAAATTTTGAATAAAAGGGATCAAAAAAGTCGCATCTACCCCAAAATGGTTGCGATAAAAAATGCCGCCCACTTAGGTCCAAAGATAGAGGTACAAAAAAGTTATCGGTCGCAGAAAATGGCGCGAAATGTAAAAATTAGAAAACGTTTGGATTTTTTTTTTTTTACTGTATTAAAACATAAGGGAAACCCTACATATTTGGTATTGTTGGAATCGTATCCACTGTCAAAACACAGATAACACATCGTTTACTGTATACCGAAAAGTGAACCCCATAAAAACAAAACTCCCGCAAACATTGCACAAGAACGTTTTTTTTCACATTTTATCCAAACATAGATTTTTTTTTTTGCAGTTTCCCAGTATATTCTATGATCCGGTGAATGACAGCATTAGAAACTACATCGTGTCCTGCAAAATAAAAGCCCACATTTGTCTATTATATGTAGGGAAACAATAATATTAATAATAATTAGTATTATATATCTATAATATATAATATTAATATATATATAATATTTATCTATTATATATTAATATAATATATATAAATATATATGTATATATATATGGCTCTTGGAATGTGAGAAAAACTTAGAGCCACATAATTATGACCATGTGGTTGGAAGGGGTTACAGTCACTGGGATCCTTGCTGCCTAATGTATTCCACCTCTTGACAGGTGCCTTTGTCATGAGCTAATCCATGTCAGTCCCTTCCTGCATCTGTGGCTTCAATGCTCAGTGACTGCGGTATTAGCTACAGTGATTGGTTTCTGATTTTCATACGAGGTGTAATTTTTTTTTGACAAAGTGAACCCCATCCAGCAGCCGGCACAGGATTTGTCATTTATTACTATGAGCTTTTCTGCTTTCTAGAATGTGATATCCTGAATCAGTTCTTCTGCTGTTATGTCTCCTGTGGGCATTATCCAGTATTTTTAGGTCTCAGGCTAGGATTAGTCATAATCTACCGGTGAAACAATTTCTTGTCTCCATTATTGGAATTTCAAATGTCAAAGGAGGTAGTTTATAAGCTTGTATTAGATCTAAAATTTTCTGTGGCCTAAAACCACATCATGTAATAATTTATGCTTTTTTGGGTTTAATAGAAATTGCAAATTTTTACTTAAAATGTTTTCAACTTTTTGGTGTTTTATGTCTTTCCTGACACCTTTAGAAGTTTGAATGGGGTTTAACAGGAATGCGTGCTGCGTTCCCAGTGGCCCAACGTAGTTATGGCAGATGGTGGTGTAAATTAGGGGCCGTTTACACGGCACAGGTCAAATACCGGTCGGTTTAGCCAACCGGTATTTGCACTGTTTTCGTGCCGTGCACACGGCCGCTGGCGGGCGGCTTTTCTCCCCGATTAGCGGAGAAAAACCCTCCCCCCTCACATAGACATGTTCTTCTGCTGCCCGAAAACCAGATGGAAGAATGAACATGTTCTATGTTTTTCGGACCGCCGGCGGTCTGAAAAACCGGCGGGCGGAAAATCTATGCAGTGGGGACTGCTGCGCGGGTTTTCCATAGAGCACCAGTGGGGACTGCTGCACGGGTTTTCCATAGAGCACCAGTGGGGACTGCTGCACGGGGTTTTCCATAGAGCACCAGTGGGGACTGCTGCACGGGTTTTCCATAGAGCACCAGTGGGGACTGCTGCACGGGTTTTCCATAGAGCACAAGTCGGGACTGCTGCACGGGTTTTCCATAGAGCACCAGTGGGGCCTGCTGCACGGGTTTTCCATAGAGCACCTGTGGGGACTGCTGCACGGGTTTTCCATAGAGCACCAGTGGGGACTGCTGCACGGGTTTTCCATAGAGCACCAGTGGGGACTGCTGCAAGGGTTTTCCATAGAGCACCAGTGGGGACTGCTGCACGGGTTTTCCATAGAGCACTAGTGGGGACTGCTGCACGGGTTTTCCATAGAGCACTAGTGGGGACTGCTGCACGGGTTTTCCATAGAGCACCAGTGGGGACTGCTGCACGGGTTTTCCATAGAGCACCAGTGGGGACTGCTGCACGGGTTTTCCATAGAGCACCAGTGGGGACCGCTGCACGGGTTTTCCATAGAGCACCAGTGGGGACCGCTGCACGGGTTTTCCATAGAGCACCAGTGGGGACTGCTGCACGGGTTTTCCATAGAGCACCAGTGGGGACTGCTGCACGGGTTTTCCATAGAGCTCCAGTGGGGTCCGCTGCAACGGGTTTTCCGTAGAGCACCGTGGGGACTGCCACTTGCGACGGTTTCCATAGAGCACCAGTGGGGTCTGCTTCTCGGGTTTTCCATAGCGCACCAGTGGGTACTGCTGCACGGGTTTTCCATAGAGCACCAGTGGGGACTGCTGCGCGGGTTTTCCGTAGAGCACCAGTGGGGACTGCTGCACGGGTTTTCCGTAGAGCACCAGTGGGGACTGCTGCGCGGGTTTTCCATAGAGCACCAGTGGGGACTGCTGCGCGGGTTTTCCATAGAGCACCAGTGGGGACCGCTGCACGGGTTTTCCATAGAGCACCAGTGGGGACCGCTGCACAGGTTTTCCATAGAGCACCAGTGGGGACTGCTGCGCGGGTTTTCTATAGAGCACCAGTGGTGACTGCTGCACGGGTTTTCCATAGAGCACCAGTGGGGACTGCTCCCCGGGTCTTCCATAGAGCACCAGTGGGGACTGCTTCACGGGTTTTCCATAGAGCACCGGTGGGGACCGCTGCACGGCTTTTCCATAGAGCACCAGTGGAGGACTGCTGCACGGGTTTTCCATAGGTACCAGTGGGGACTGCTGCGCGGGTTTTCCATAGAGCACCAGTGGGGACTGCTGCGCGGGTTTTCCATAGAGCACCAGTGGGGACTGCCGCGCGGGTTTTCCATAGAGCACCAGTGGGGACTGCTGCGCGGGTTTTCCATAGCGCACCAGTGGGGACTGCTGCACGGGTTTTCCATAGAGCACCAGTGGGGACTGCTGCGCGGGTTTTCCATAGAGCACCAGTGGGGACTGCTGCACGGGTTTTCCATAGAGCACCAGTGGGGACTGCTGCACGGGTTTTCCATAGAGCACCAGTGGGGACTGCTGCGCGGGTTTTCCATAGAGCACCAGTGGGGACTGCTGCGCGGGTTTTCCATAGAGCACCAGTGGGGACTGCTGCACAGGTTTTCCATAGAGCACCAGTGGGGACTGCTGCACGGGTTTTCCATAGAGCACCAGTGGTGACTGCTGCACGGGTTTTCCATATAGCACCAGTGGGGACCGCTGCACGGGTTTTCCTTAGAGCCCCAGTGGGGTCTGCTGCACGGGTTTTCTATAGAGCACCAGTGGGGACTGCTGCGCGGGTTTTCCATAGAGCACCAGTGGGGACTGCTGCACCGGTTTCCCATAGAGCACCAGTGGGGACTGCTGCGGGGGTTTTCCATAGAGCACCAGTGGGGACTGCTGCACGGGTTTACCATAGAGCACCACTGGGGACTGCTGCACGGGTTTTCCATAGAGCACCAGTGGGGACTGCTGCGCGGGTTTTCCATAGAGCACCACTGGGGACTGCTGCGCGGGTTTTCCATAGAGCACCAGTGGGGACTGCTGCACGGGTTTTTCCATAGAGCACCAGTGGGGACTGCTGCACGGGTTTTCCATAGAGGACCGTGTTAAAAGTTTTCACCCAGTTTGCAGATGGTTTTCAAAACCAGTGCCGTGGGGACAAGGTCTCATAGTGGAAATCTACATCAACACACACAGTGGGTTGCAAAAGTCTTCCTCCCCCTTGAACTTTTCCTCATTTTTAAACTTTACAGCCACAAACTTAGGTTTATTTTATTGAAATTTAATATAATAGAGCAACACAAAGTAGGATGTATCTGTGAAGTGTAAAGAAAACTATACGCTCTTTTTCAAATTTTTGCAAATTAAAAACCTGAAAAGTGTGACCTGCATTTGTTTCCAGCCCCCTGTTCCTAAATAAAATCCAGTGTGACTAATTGCCTTAAGAAGTCAAATAATTAGTAAACAGAGCACATATTGATGTAATTTATTCTCAGTATAACTACAACTGTTTTGTGAAGGACTTGGAGGTTTGTAAGGTGAACATTAGTGAACAAACAGCATCGTGAAAACCAAGGAACACACCAGACATCTCAAGGATAAAGTTGTGGCAAAGTGTTTCACACTGTAGCCAACATAGATTTCCATTTCTGGAACAAATTTATTAAAAGATATGTACATCTAATTCATTTATCGCATCCCTCTCCAGTGTAGCCTCTTCGATGGCATGTGAGATGACTGGTAGATGACAGCATGTTCACATGATGGATTTGGACACAGAAGTCAATGTGGATTTTGTGCAGAATCCACATTGGGTTTGACACAGAATTAATGTTGGATTCTGCTTCCCATTTACTGAAATGTCCATATGTCAGTGTAAACGTTACTTCTTTGATGTTGACTCTATTTTTGGATTCCACGTCGGACAGTTTAGAGTTAGACGCAGATTGCCCTCATCAAAATAAGGCCAATCCATGTCGGAAGTGGAGGCCATATCTGCCAATACATTTTTCACTCTATGTCTAAAAAATGCTGATTTGAGGCACGGATTCAGTGTAGATTGCAAATTCGATTTTCCATCTCCAGAAAATCTTCATGTGAACGTGCTCTAAATCTGCCCCAATGTCCATAGAATCACTTACTTACTAATGCTAGAGTAAAAAGCTATCTTGTAGACCAGTGGTCCAGAGGAGAAGGGCGTTCTTCACTGTAAGAACTGTGAATCTGTGGAATAGCCGCCTGAGGAGCTGGTCACAGCAGGAACAGTAGAGAGTTTCAAGAAAGGCTTAGATACCTACCTGAAACTAAAGAATATTCATGCGTACGTAGCTATGTAATATTCTGGATCCTGGCTGGTGGAGGCTCTGGGGTCAGAGATGGGGTCTCCCCTGGAGCAGATTGGTTCTTGCCTTGTGGGTTCCAGGGCATTCACCAGTGGGGAGGCTGGACTTAATGCCCTTGTCTCCAGAGCCGTCTTAACAGCATTACGGGCCCCTGGGCAGTGCTGTGCACTGGGCCTCCCCAACCAACGCAGAATACACATAACACATCACTTTGGCTATGTTCACACAATGTATTGCTGCGCATACAGTACGTGGCGCAATACATCGTATGTTTCGGGAGTCACACTAATACGCGCGTATTCCCGTGGCGTGAGGGGGGGCTGGCAGCCCGCCGGCCTCATAGACATTCATTATTCTCGGATGCATATTCGCTGCTAGTAATTGACATGTCACTTTCTCCCCGCTCGACGGATTCGCCGAGCGGGGAGAAGAGACGTAATCCATAGTTCTCTATGAGAACTGTGGATTACCGTAATGACTGGGACGTATCTCGGCCTGTATTGAGCGCAGTACGGCGCGAATTACTGGCTGAAATATGCCCCGCAATTACACCGTGTGAACCGGGCCTTAGATACACAGGGACAGCAGATAGTATAACACCTGATGAGCTCAGATACATATGGCCAACAGATATAACACTGGATAGGCCTAGCTACAAAGGAACAGCAAATAGTATAACACCACAAAGGTTTAGATACACAGCCAGCAGATGATACTATACACTGGGTAGGCTTAGATACACAGCCAGCAGATGATAGTATATACTGGGTAGGCTTAGATACACAGCCAGCAGATGATACTATACACTGGGTAGGCTTAGATACACAGCCAGCAGATGATAGTATACACTGGGTAGGCTTAGATACACAGCCAGCAGATGATAGTATACACTGGGTAGGCTTAGATACACAGCCAGCAGATGATAGTATACACTGGGTAGGCTTAGATACACAGCCAGCAGATGATAGTATACACTGGATAGGCTTAGATACACAGCCAGCAGATGATAGTATACACTGGATAGGCTTAGATACCCCAGCCAGCAGATGATAGTATACACTGGGTAGGCTTAGATACACAAACCCGCAGATGATAGTATACACTGGGTAGGCTTAGATACACAGCCATTAGTTGATAGTATACACTGGGTAGGCTTTGATACACAGCCAGCAGTTGATAGTATACACTGGGTAGGCTTAGATACACAGCCAGCAGATGATAGTATACACTGGGTAGGCTTAGATACACAGCCAGCAGATGATAGTATACACTGGGTAGGCTTAGATACACAGCCAGCAGATGATAGTATACCACTGGGTAGGCTTAGATACACAGCCAGCAGATAGACACAGATAGACACTGGAATGCCTCCCAACACCCCACACTCCGCCCTCCCCCAGTCACTCACTGGTTCTGAAGTCTATAGGACTGGCAGTCTTCTTCTCTTCACTGCAGATGGTTAGAGGGAGGAGGGGGCAGCCCTGCTCTTCTCTCCCCAGCAGTCTCCTCAGCCGCTCAGAAGATCGCAGTCTGGCCCCTGCTCAGTGCCGTGCTGCCTGCGCTGTGAGCAGTAAAGCGCAGCCACGGCACAGCAATAGCAGGGGCCGCACCCAGATTTACCACGGAGCTTTCTGAAAGCCTGGCCCTTGCTCTGACTGGCGGCGTCCAACGGGGGCACTGGGTTTTTACTCTCACTGGGCAAGGTAGGCAGCTGTACGAGGGGCCCTCTGAGCTTGTGGGGCCCCCGGGCAAGTGCCTACCTAGCGCAATGGGAAAGACGGCCCTGCTTGTCTCTCTCCATTCACCCACATTTTCCCCACCCTTGGTTGAAGTTGATGGACAAGTCTGGGGCCGGACATGGGGGGCGCAGCCCCTTTAAGGAGAGGCCCCTCATGACCCGGTGCGCCAGCTGTGAGGTGACCGTGAGTGGAGGAGTTGAGCGCGGCGTGCGGGGAGGCGCCAGCTTATAAGCTGCGCCGCGCGGGAACAGATGCGCAAGGGAAAGCAGTGTGAACCAGTCCTTGCGCGTATCAGCCCTCAGAGAGTCGGCATCAGTTTGGTGATAGCGGACAGCGTGGAGGCGCTCCTGGCCAGGCTGAGGCGCGCGGCAGGAGAGCACGGCCCTCAATGGTTGGAGGCACAGGTGCGGGGGGCGCTGGGGGAAAGGGGTGGGCGGGGGCCCCTTCACCAACGGTTACGGCAGCCGGGGCTTCACCGGTGCCTGCAAACACCTGGGACCTGTGATGCGGGACCAGGCCCCAGAACGCGCCCGCCGGAGCAGCTTAGTCCTGAGGCGACCCCCAGGGCCCGGGCACGCCTCTCGGGACCCTCCGGGATGGACGGTGCAGCCTGCTGGGCGCTCGCACGCCGTTCGTCCCAGGAGGAACCCATCCAGGTGGACGGGCCCAGCGGAGCACAGGCAGGCATCCTCCATTTTCGGGGGTGGTGCAGGCTGGGGTTCCTGACGGCAGGGACGTGGCGGCAGCGGCGGGCGCTCTTGGCGATGCTCCGGTGAGGGGGCCGCCAGGGTGCATGGACTGGAGATGGACGACGCGGAGGCGGGGCCGTCATGGTCGAGTCGGGACCCGGAGGATTCGTGGGACGTACGGCTCAGTGTGCTGGGGCCCGCGGCGCTGGGGGGCCCACCTGGGGGGCAGGAAGTTCGGTCAGAGGATTCGTTCAAGAAAGGGTTTATTGGTCCGGCGATCTATGGACAGCCAGCAAGCCAGGGATGATGGTCGACGAGGACGCACAGACAGTCTGCAGGGATTGGGCAGCGCGGCTGGCGGGATCACAGCTCCCGTGCAGCCTGGTGAGTTTGGTTCCATGTCTTGTCTGTTTTCCATCGGGGCAGGTGTCGCTGGGGGCGGCAGGGGTGGGGCATCCGACGGGTGAGGGTACGACGGATTGGCAGGAATTAGCGCTTAGCTTGAGGGAGGTGTTAACGCAGTTCCAGGGTGCGGGGGGACCGGCGGGGCCGGTGACCCCACTGTCGGCATGAGGTTCAACAGGCGTAGGGTCTGGAGTGGTGTTACCCTCCCCAGTGGGTGTGGGTGAGTTAGCCGTGGATGGGTCTAGGGGAGGGAATGCCGGAGTCACAGTGTCCGTGCAGACAGAGCAGGATACAGTGGATAGAGTTTGGCTGGATGATAGAGCTAGGGGAGGTTCTTACGTTTGTTTTGAGGGCCCGTCGGGCGCTCACCTTGAAGAAGGAAGTGAGAGAAAAAAATCTGGCAGGACGAGTACGTCGAGATTTTCTCTCTCCTACCTTTTGGAGAAGTTCAAATTTTCCAAAGGGGAAAAGGGACGAGAGTAAAAAGGAGGAGAAAGAAAAGCGGAGGTGGCGGCTGATTCTGCAGACATTCCAAAATTGGATGCAGGCATTTGCCATTCTGGCAAGCGTCATTGGGGAAAAAGCGCCAGAAAATTGTTAGGCGCTTTTTTGCTATTTGGATTCAATAGGTGAGGCGCAGCGGGTGTATGGGGGGCAAGCGTGGCTCCGCTATGACGAACAATTTCGTCAGCGGAAGGCGGTACGGCCATCCATCCGGTGGGACCAGAAGGACATAGGGTTGTGGTTGAGGGTGATGGCCCCCATGCGCTATGGGCAGCACTTTCAGGGGGGACCTGGCAGCTTTGGCCAGCAGGGGGGTGCCGGGTCGTTTGGGGGTGGTCCCCAAAGGGAAGCCAAGGTCGGAGTCTGCTGGCAGTTCAATGAGAGTCAGTGTAGGTTTGGGACGGGCTGCCGGTTCAGACATGCCTGTTCGGTGTGCAGCGCCGCTTCCCATGGGGCTTCCCGGTGTTTGCGGAAGGGAAAAGGTAGGGGACCAAGTAATCGCAGGGGGGCGACTCCGGTGAGTCTGTCGCGATGAAACCTTACGTAAGTAGATCTCCGGATGGGAGGGCGGCCAGTTTTACTTACGGGGGGTTTGGGCGGGCTTTAAAATACCAGCACCAAGGCATAAGGTTCCGTTTTTCGCAAGAAATTTGAAATCCGCTCAAACCCATCCGGAGGTGGTGTCGGAAAAGTTAGCGGAAGGAAGTATCATTGGGCAGGATGGCGGGCCCAAAGTAGGGCCCTCCCCGGTGCCGGATTTGGTGGTCTCTCCATTGGGAGTAGTGCCAAAAGGAGCCGAATAAATTTCGGCTTATTTTATCACCTCTCTTTTACCTAAGGGCCTGTCGGTGAACGATGGTATTGATCCGGAACTTTGCTCCATGGTTTACACCTCTTTTGATGCAGCGTTGCGCTGGGTGAGGGCGTACGGAAAGGGCGCGCTCATGGCAAAACCGATATCGAATCCGCGTTTCAGTTATTACCAGTTCACCCAGATAGTGTGAAGCTGCTGGGTTGTAGTTGGGGGGGGGAGTTTTTTGTCGATCGGTGCCTACCTATGGGGTGCTCAATCTCCTGTTTCTACTTCGAGCGTTTTAGTTCCTTTTTGGGAATGGGCGGTGCGAGACAATTATCTGGCTTGCCATTTGTCATCCATTATCTGGATGATTTTTTGTGCATTGGCCCAGCGGACTCAGACGTATGCGGGTCGCTGTTGGCATCAATGCAGTGGGTGGCAGGTCATTTTGGGGTCCCATTGGCACCGGACAAGACGGAAGGGCCGACGACAACGATTAATTTTTTAGGGATTAGCATTAACTCGTTTACAATGGAATGCTCATTGCCGGAGGACAAGCTAAGGGACATGAAAAAGGAAGTTGGGCGCTTGTTGGGTTGTAAGAAAGTGTCGCTTAGGGATCTGCAATCCTTACTGGGCAAGCTAAATTTTGCTTGCAGGATAATGCTGATGGGGAGGGTGTTCTCGCGGCGGATGGCGCAGGCGACGGCGGCGGTAAAGGCGCCTCACCACTTCATTAGGTTGTCGGCTGGAATGAATGAGGATTTGAGGGTTTGGGACTCCTTCTTTAGCGCAATACAATGGTCGATCTATTATTATGGGCAAGGCGGTGAGCAATGCAGACAATTTAGGCCTTTACGGATGTGGCTGGGAGTGTGGGGTTTGGGGCCTACTGTCAGGGGCATGGTGTGCGGGGCGCTGGCCTGCGGCATGGTTGGGGGGCCTGATTAGGAATCTGGTTTTATTGGAATTATTTCCAATTGTCTTGGCAGTCGAGATATGGGACGAGCGCTTTGTGAACAAAAAGGTCCTGTTCAATTGTGATAATATGGGGTTGGTTCAGGCCATTAATTCTTTATCGGCCTCTTCGCCCCCAGGGGTTAAGCTTGTTGCGGCAACTTCGTGCTACAGTGCTTGGGTTGAAAGCTGTGGGTGGTGGCGCGGCATGTACCGGGTGTTAAAAATGACTTAGCTGATGCCTTATCTCGTTTGCAGTGGGAGCGATTTCAGGAGCCGGTCCGGAGGCGGCAACGGGGGGTCGAGTGCCGAGAGGATGTGGACTTTGGGTTTCAATACCGCCCAGCGTTTATTCAGGTCCTCCTTAGCCAAGGGTACTTGGGAATCATATACAAGGTCGTGGGCATTATGGGAACATTGGTTGTCAGGTCTGGGCCCTATAGCCACGACGGAAGATAGGTTGGCAGCTCTTTTCAGTTTTATTGGACACGCTGCGAATGAGGGATGGTCCAGTTTGAGGGTTTCGCGTTCTGTAACGGGGTTGGCCTTTGGTTTTAAAGCAAGGGGGATGGTGGATGTGACCAAGGCTTTTGGGGTGGTTCAAGCTCTAAAAGGTTATCGAAGGGGCGCGGCTATGGTTGATGGTCGTCGCCCGGTTGTTTTTCCACTGTTGGAACGATTGGGGACGGTGCTAGAGGGAGTATGCACATCGGTTTTTGAGGCGGTGTTATTTCGCTTGGCTTTCTCGTTAGCCTTTTTTGGTGTCTTGAGAGTGGGGGAATTGGTTTGTCCAAGTAAGAAGGTGGCTGGGGGTTTGAGGTCGGAAGATGTGTCCTGCGCTGCAGGGAGTCTAGTTGTTTGGTTGAGAAGGTCAAAAACAGACCAGTTGGGTAAGGGCAAGGTGTTGAGGTTGGGGGAGGTTGTGGGGGCAGAGATGTGCCCCGTTCGTTGTTTCTGGGATTATCGGCGGTTGCGGGTCGGGGAGCCTGGCCCCCTATTAGTGCATGGAGATGACCAGTTTTTGTCACGTTTTCAATTTACAATGGTTTTTCGCCGTTGTCTGGGGGTTCTGGGCTTGGATCCAGCTCAGTTTGCTCCCCATTCTTTTAGGATAGGGGCTGAAAGGGAGGCTGTGGGATGGGGATTGGATGCCGACTCGGTTAAGAAAATAGGGAGATGGGAGTCGGCGCGTTACAAGAGTTACATTCGGCCGCATCTGGCTCAGGGCGGGTGGTAAACAAAGGGGGGAGGGGTGATAGTTCAGGTTTCTGTGTGTCAAACATGTTTTACCACCCGCCCCTTTATTTTCCCTTGTGTTGCTGTTTGGGCCCTAGTTGCCCCGGGCCTATGGTGGTGGTTGTGTTTTATTCTCTATTGCAGGACGCCGGATTGCCTGGATTTGCGGCCACTCCTTTGTGCATTGGGGCGCAGAACGAGCGGCTCTTCGGCCTAGCGGGCGACAGCTGGGGATTCCGGAGGAATTGGCCGTAGTTCGGTGGATCGGCAAGAGAGGCCTCAGATGGAGACAGGTCCTTCCGGATTTTCAGCAGTTCGCTGTCTGGAATAGGCCACCGGATCTGGTGGTGTTGCATGCCGGGGGCAACGATCTAGGGCTGCGTCCCATTAGGGAATTAATTTGGATATGCGCTATGATATCCTGCGACTGTGGGCTTTGTACCCGGGTATGGATATTCTGTGGTCTGATATTGTGTGTAGATTGTCGTGGAGGCACGCGGAGTCGGCGGTGGGAATTGAAAAGGCAAGGATCAAGATGAATAGAGCAGTGGTGTCTTTTGTGGCCAGGAACGGGGGTTTTGTGATACGGCATAGGGAGCTGGAATCAGGCGACGGGGAATTTGGCGGAAGAATGGCATCCATTAAATCGGGTTTGGGATGGAATTTATGGTCCTTGGGACATCAGGGGAAGGTTTAGAGCGTGCTTTGGGGCGGTGGGGGGCGTCGCGATCATGAGGTGTCATGGTCGCTAGCTGTGGCGGGTTGGGGTCCTAGGAGTCGGTGAAAGTTGTTGGGGGGAGTCAGGCTCACCTTGGCTCCAAAATTGGTGGATGGAACTGCATGGCGAAGGTTTGGGCTCCGCAGGGCATCGGCCTTGGGAGCAGTTTATGGATTGAGTAGCCATCTGAGATGGCTTTGGGTGCCCTGAAGCCGGGGGTTTTACGGCTGGGGCAAGACGTGGAAAAGGGTTGGATGGTTCGCCAGGCCCCGGGAGGACTTTGCATCTTGGCTCCAAGGACCTCAGCCCCAATTGGGTTCGGGGGTTCGGGCGAATGGGTATTAGGGCTACTCATTCGCTTTCTGGTTGCTGTTAATGTTTTGTATTGTTAATAAAATGGCTACTGTGGCCAAATATATCCAAGCCAAGGTCTCTGTGTCTTTTTGGGAACGCAGGGATGGGAGGCGAGGTTTTGGTCAGGTTTCAACGAAGGTTAGGCGCTGCATAGGGTCATGTGTCTTTTTTCAACCGTACTAAGTATGTAACTATGTAACCTGTACCTCCCTAGTTGTGATTAAACTACAACTCCCAACATGCCCTAACACCCTGTGGCTACTAGGGTATACTGGGAGTTGTAGTTTTACAATGGCTAGAGAGACAGAAGTTGGAGATAGCTATGATATATCAATGTTGGACCTCAAAAGCAATTTAGCCGTCTTTATCTACATGTGTCGGCAAAGCTTCATTTTGCAGGGCAACAATATCCCAGACTTCCTATAATCTGATATCACTGCTTTAATTCACTCTTCGGCTATTAAGCTCAATCTTCTGTGCAAAATTAATTCAATTCGACTTTTAGTAATACGTTTGTAAATGTTAAGTCTGACTAAAGTAAGGGTTTTGAAAAAACTATAAGGGGATTTTACACAGCTTTTTTAAATTTATTTTTTAATTCGAAAAAAGTATTGAAAATGATGTAAAACGTACCCAAAAGTACCCAAATTGCTGACTTGGATATGTTTTTGGCACATAAATGGGTCTAAAACCACCAACTGCAGTGCGGGGTTTGCACTTTTGGTGCAGCAGAAATGCCCCCTAAGTTTTAAAGGGGGGCCTGCTGCTAAAACAGAAAAAGGGATTGATTTTGTCGTTTTTTCCCGGGGACCCCTTAAGCCAAAACCCCTGAAAAGTACTTAAGGACCGGGCCCTTTTTTTTTATTTTTTCCCTCCGCATTTCACATCGAAATTTTTGTTTTTATTTCGTGATGCAGTTGTTTGGGGCCTCGTTTTATTCGAAAAAAGTTCTAGTTTTGGGGAATAGTTTTAAGTTATTAAAAATTTTTTGCAGAATTTTTGTTCAATTTTTTTTTTCGATTTTCTTTTTTTTTTTTTTATTTCACCGCTCCCTTTCACACTTAATAACTTTTTGATTAATTCACGGTTATTAGGTTATTTGGAAAGCTAATATGTTAGTTTTTTTTGTGTGTAATGTATGCACAATTTTTTTTTTTAATTTTATTTTTTTTCTACACTTTTTTATGTTTTGTGCTTACTTTTTTTTTTAAACCCCATGAAGGTATAACTGTTGTTAATTATTTTTTC
The DNA here is from genome assembly GCA_025379985.1 of Phyllomedusa bahiana. NCBI lineage: Eukaryota > Metazoa > Chordata > Amphibia > Anura > Hylidae > Phyllomedusa > Phyllomedusa bahiana. The sequence continues at coordinate 14,757 of JAODAL010020569.1, read as the reverse complement.
TCTTAGTAATGTATTAGCATATTCATATATGCTAATACATTATAATCTGCGTGTGCTGCCATGAATGTTGCCTGTATCAAACTGACAGTGTGCCGTGACTGCAGGCTTGTTACACAGTCAGCCCTGGGGCTACTCTAGTTCCCCAGGGCTGACTGTGCAGCTGTTCCCCAGTCCCGATCATCCGACAGAGCAGGGAAAAGCCCACTGATTACGCTGCGGTCACGAACTGCATCAATCTAAGGGTTAAGCGCTGGGGAGTGGAGGGTTCCCCCACTCCCTGGTGCTTGCAGGAGCTGTGCTGGGATCAGGGCTGTGTAGTACAGCCCCGTTTTCAGCGCTGCTGTGGCCCCGGGCACCGCAAACCCCGATGTCTGCAGCGACGCCAAAAGACGTCGCTGCAGACGAACAACTTGCACTGCCCAACGTCAAAAGTCAGCGGGCGGTTGTTAAGAGACTAGACACATCTGAAAGACATATGTAAAACACGCATCGTCTGAACGGCCATACGTGTTTTACATTGAAATCAATGTAAGTCACACTGAGCATGGTTAGATACGTGTTTAGGTCCGGAAAATGTACCCAAACACGTATCTAAACAAAATGCTGTGTGAACATCCCCTAAGACTCTCAGGTTCACCGCAATACGGTGGGTCTTGTTATCCTGTAAAGACTTCAAACAGTGGTGGAAATTTCTGTATGGACACAGTGACAACTCATCCAGGAAACCAGGAACATTGCAGAACAACCTCCAAACATCAGCTTCTGATAAGGTCAATGATTATGACAAATGTGGTTTCATAGATATTGATTCCTAGGAAAAGGTATTCAACTTAGTCATTCTCTGGAAGGATTCCTACTCTCCCCTTCCACCAGAGCTACATCAAAAGCTTCTCAAAGGGCAAGAACCCTAAGGCCAGGTCTGCACAGCGATTTAAAATGGCGCCCAAAATCCGACGGCATTTTCACATTGTTGGTCCGCCCCCGTACTGCTTTTTTTGCACGTTTTGTGCCGCAAAAAACGTGGTCGGATATCGGATTCCCAGCGGCCCAGTTCATTGAGGCTGCGGGAATCTGACAGCAGTGCAATGGAATGTACGACGTGTTCTATATTCCGCTGAAAGGTTTTAGGTTTTGGAAACCCTCAGTAAAAGTCCGTGCTCTGTAGACTACAGCACGGATTTTCTGTTGAGGACTACACAGCGGAGAATACGGTCGGATTTTCGGCAGATTCAAAATACAGAGTACGCTGGAAAACCAACCAAAATCCAGTGCTGTGTAGACATAGAATAAAGCAGCTGCCTACAGATGAGTGACTATTCTTCCTGGAGGAGAACCTGACTTGGCTAAATCCCTAAATCCTTAACCCCCTTAGGGTGCATTCACACGGTGCGGCTTTGGTGCATTTTGGATGCGTTTTTTGTGCAGGTAGGCACAACAATTAATGCTATAAATTGTTGCACAAAAACCGCATCAAAAAAACTGCATCCAAAACGCACCAAAACCGCACCGTGTGAAAGCACCCTTAAGCCGAACGCCTGAAAAGTAGGTAATGACCAGAACATTTTTTCAGTTTTTGCCTCCTTGCGTTTCAACAGTTGTAACTTTTTTATTTTTTCAATGACGCAGTTGGATGAGACCTTATTTTCAAGAAAAGTTGAACTTTATGTGGGAATAATTTAAGTGCACTTATAAATAATTGCATTATTTTTTTTATTTTTTTAAAAAATGTTTCAATTTCTTTTGTTTTTTTAAACTTTTTTTTACACCATTCACATTTCATACTTAATAACTTGTTAGATTAATTCTACAGGTTATTACGGTTGTGTGGATACCTAATTATGTGTAGGTTTTTTTTTGTGTGTGTAATGTATGCACAATTATTTTTTATTAAATATTTATTTTATTTTATTTTTTATTGTTTTTATTTTTTTTACACTTTTTTATGTTTTTTACTTTTTTTTTTTTTTTAAATTCAATGAAGGGAGAACTGTTTTACTTTTTTTTTTTTTTTTTTTTAACTTAGTAATGTATTAGCATATTCATATATGCTTATACATCATAATCTGTCAGTCTGCCCTGATCACTGGCTTCTTACACAGACAGCCCTGTGCAGCCGTTCCCCTGAGCTCTGTCGGGTGACCGAGCGTTCCGATCACCCGACAGAGCAGGGAAACCCTTTGATTGCGCTGCGGTGACGAACTGCGGCAATTAAAGGGTTAAAGCACCGGGGAGCGGAGGTTTTCCCTGCTCCCCGTGCTTGCAGGATCTGTGGGAACAGGGCTGTGTAGTACAGCCCCGATCTCAGCGCTGCTGCGGTGCCGGGTGCCGCAAACTCCGATGTCTGCAGCGACGCCAAAAGACGGTGGGCGTTCGTTAAGGGGTTAAAAGGGTTTTCCAATATCAGATATTGATGTCATATCGATAGCATACGCCATAAAGGTCTGATAGGTGCGGGTCCCAACTCTGGCACCCAGCCCAGCCACTTCACCTTTCTGAATGGAGGGTTTCGAGGACCTATTCTTGGGGTAGGTGCAGGTACCAGAGCCATATCATATCGATGTGCCATAAATGTCTGAGATGGGAAAACATGTTTAATCATGTTTTATGACTATTATATGCTGTCAGGCAAAGGAAACACACACCCAGGTACACAAACGAGTAGGAGTGGTAAGGCGTAACACGTTGCACCAGCAGTCACACATGTAACAAACACAAACCCCCACTTAAACTTCACGAAGAGAATACAGTTCTTTAAGGCAAGGCAAAACTGTTCAAATTCTGAAGGTACAGGACAAAATATAAAGAACAAAAGGCATATATACAAACTGCAAAGACATTTACCAAAATACAGGGGCTAAAGCAAAGAAGAGCCCTCTACTGATTGGATCTACAATGGTGGTCGGATTTTCTGGTTGTGACCTCTTGTGTCTGCTACTCCTACATTCTTAAAGGGAAATCCACACCACCACAGCCAATACGCCTCCTTAAGTCACAGAGAGATGGCTAATTATATGTAAAAGACACTTTTTCAGGACATAATTTTAGCTTATGTTCTAACTCTTTGTCTCCTATAGCCAAGTTCCACCAACCAAAGCATACTGAATATGAATATCAAAAAGATTCATAGTTTGAGCCAGTTTTTAATTCTATGGTTTCCTAAGGTTGAAAATCCTGGCGTTTGATACAAGAGAAGTGGCTGAGTTCTCTGATAATAGTCTGCTTTTGGTTCTTCGAAACAAGTGAGACAACTCCTTTAACATTTAGTGACAGAGGAAGTTAAGCAAAAAAATGAATCCCTGTGTCACGGGCACGGTAGTGGATCCGCTGGACAACCGCAAGCGCTGGCGTAAGCCACACCAGGGAGCGGAGTCTAAGTAGAACCCGGTTTTCACCGGAGCCCGCCGCAAAGCGGGATGGACTTGCTGCGGCGGAATACTACCAGGTCGCTACCCCTGACGTGACTTGCTTGCGGTGGTGGCCAAGATGTAGAGTGGTACAGAATCGTGAGACGAGGTGTAGTTGAGGACGGGCGGCACAGGTTGTGGTTGAGGGACGTATGCGAGGAGGTACGGTACACGGTAATGACAGAGACTCAAGGAACTCTTTCACAATAGGCTAGAGGGCACTAAAGATCCGGCGGGGATGTTCCGGAAGGAACCACCTTATATAGGGTCAGCGACCGGCAATAACCGATTGCCGGTGCGCTGGCCCTTTAAATTTAAGAGAGTTGGCGGAGAAGTCGCGGTGGTGCAGGAACGCGGTCAGGTAAGTTAGGCTGTGCTGAGGAGCAAGTGCGCCCGCGGCCCTGAAACCGGAGGATGAGTGGCGCCATGACACCCGGGGAACCTCTCGTGACACCATGACATATGGGTCGGTACCTACCTCCAATGGGTGACGCCCTAGAGCCAGCTTTCTCCTGGAGGAGAGGTAATTTGCATTCACAACAAAATACATTGAACAAGAAAAGGAGTAAAGGGCCTTTTCTTGGGCAGTAACGTGTTAAAGGTCCCTTAGTCCTGGGAGTCTTCCATGAATCCTATTCTGATTCAGTGTCTCTTATTGTGAATGCAAAGTAGCTTTCTTCCAGAAGAAGGAAGAAAACTCCACAACTGCTTATTCACCGGCCGATGCATATTTCATGTAGTATGAAAAATTTTCATTTGTTGGTAGAACATCATAAGCAGGGAATGTGCTGCTGACAGTAATGGAAGGGAATGGCCATTAATTGTAAATTATTCGTGTGGCTTTTCAACACTCAACAATGGGGCAATGTTAAGGCCTCCTTTCATCGCTCTTAATGGGCAATTATTGGTCTGTGTCAAAGGTGTCTAAGATCAATATTCCTCTCAAATTTGAAAAGCCTTTGGGATGATACATAAGAATTATGGGATAATTCTGAACAATGGAGATCCCATTATACATATAATCTACCAGTCAACTTATTGATATAACCATGTGCATGGCTACAAATCATTGAATTCTAGGTAAGACTTAATTAAAGGGGTGTTCCCATTTATGGCAAATTGATAGGATACGAAATGAATGTTTGATAGGCTTGGGTCACACTTTTGAGACCTGCACCTATCTTGAGAAAGCATTGTGGAAAGTCTATGTGTAGAAACAGTGGCGGACTGGGGTGCCTGAGGTTCACTCTACCAGTAGAGTTGAGTCCTGGGGTTCACCAGTAGAGTTGATTCTTGGGGCTCACCAGTAGAGTTGAGTCCTGGGGTTCCCCAGTAGAGTTGATTCTTGGGGCTCACCAGTGGAGTTAAGTCTTAGGGCCCACCAGTGGAATTAACTCCTGAGGCTCAGTAGTTGAGTCCTGGAGCTCATAAGTTGTGTTAACTCTTTGGGCACAGCAATGGAATTGACACTTGAGATCCACCACTGGAGTTGCGTCTTAGGGCCCACCCTACAGTTCCTGGACATGCCGGCACATGACTCTTGCTGTCTGCCTCCCTTTCTCTGCTTTTCTCCATGAAAAGAAGCCCAAGGACTGCCATACTCACTGGGGGGTTTCCCTGTTTCACTGTGACCAGTCCAAGCCTGTGCAGAATGGAACGGAGATCGCACTTGTGTGGAACTTTGGATCAATTTCAATGAGACCTTTGAGTACTCCCAAGCTCCTCATCATTCTGCATGGACTTTCCTGGGCCTTACTTTAAAATTAGTGCTGGTCCCCGAAGTGGGACCCACACCTGTCAGACACCTATGTCATTTCCTATGTCATGTGCCATAAATGTCAACAGGGGAACACCGTTTTAAGGGCCCTGTAATTCATTGATTAAGGAACTGGTGCTGAATGACATTATGGTTGGTTGGTGCTCATTTAAAATGTCTTTTTGCATGAGGGAGGTTTATGCAATCATTCATCTTCCATGCACTTTGCATCATGTTGGGATCCCATCCCTTGTTTATGTTCTGCCTATTACGGATATCAGGAATCCTCCTGCCATTTTGTCCTCTCATACTTATTAGGTCAGCAGGAGTCTCTGTGTCATGTCTGTCTTGTTGTCTGTGTTTGTTTGGAGTGGTTGCATTGCAACTGCTCAAGATCCTTTCTTGTCACTCAACCTAGCTGTACACCTAAGCTCATTCACATACTCTATAAAGCTCAGCTAAAAATGGTGGCCTCATTGCAGAGTATGGAAGTTTGGATCCTGTATAGTCCTGCTGTGTTGGATTGTTCTGTCCTGTCTATTCTCTAGTTCACTTGTGTCCGGTTGAAGTATCTTGTTTCTTGTCTCAGTCTCATTTGGCTTACAGTAGTTTTGGACTTTGTAGTTTATAATAAATAAAGATTTGGTGTCTGGTTTCTGTTGGGCCCTGAACAGGACCCGCTGAGTCCTAAAGTCACTTTCTATATTAGGATCAGTTGTAGCTTAGAGACATATTATAGGGAAAGGCTTTAGGGTTAACATCAGGGATAGAGGTTCCGGTGTTAGGGATAGCATAAGGGACAGTTAGAAATTGATTGTTATTACTCTCCTATTTCCAGAGTGTACCCGCATTGAATCTCCACCAAATCTTGCCTTTGTCTTCTTCCACCCACCATCCATTTGCTGAGTAATCTACCAGTGAGTCTTTTTAATTGATATGCTTTGTATTGCCTCTTCATTTGCTGGTATACTCCTTGTGTTGCTTACTGTTGTTCGGTGTCGTTACATTGCTGCAAACAATCTAATCACAGGGGTTGCTATAACATTCCTGTAGAACATTACACGAATATCTGGGTCTATAAGCACTTGTCTAATAATTGTATATGCAATAAATACTCATAATTTGGAATTAGATTTTACTACAAACTATATTCTTTGATGGACAAATTCTTTATTAAAGGGGTTTTGCTATCACAAAAATTGCTGGCATTTCGATAGTATATGCTATCAATGTCAGATAAGGATGGGTCCCATAAGCCAAAATGTAATAAAAGGGTTTTGCCATCATAGACATTGGCATATCAATAGGATATGCCATCAATGTCAGTTAGGCGTGGGTACCACCTCTGAGACCGCCACCTTTCTCCAGAATGGCCCCCAAAACCCCCCCGTTATGAATGTAGAAGTGGCTGCGCTTGCACGGTTACTATTCATTTGTGTCAATGGGAGTTTTTCTGGTTTAATAAATTTGCAAAAATATCTACATTTCTCTTTCTTTACCTTTCAAGATGGGGGGGGCAGAGTGAACATTAATGAGCAAAAAAATGAACTTTTTGGATCTCACCAAGTGGCTGCAATGAAAGAAAGAGTGAAAAATTTAAAGGGATCTGAATACTTTCCGTACCCACTGTATAGTAGAGCATATACCAGAGAACACACATAGTAATGCTGGATAACAGAAAGCCACTAACATGTTATTCCTTACAAAAAAGCACAATGTTCTTGTACCTGAGAGGGCCCCTCAGCCTTGGGGCCCCACAACTTGCATCTATGGCAGTGACCTTTACCAACATGTTGCATTTTGAACATCGAAAATATAGTATATATTTATAAATATAGTATAATATAATATAGTATAAATATAATATAATATAGTATAAATATAGTATACAATATAAATATATAAAATACGCTTGTATATTTAAATATATGCATAAAATATAAATTAGTATATATATATAAAAATAGTATATATAGTATTTATACTAATATATAAATTATAGTTATAAAATATATATATATTTTATATACAAGCAGTTCCCGGGTACAAACGAGATGGGGACTTCTTAAGTTGAATTTGTATGTAAGTCGGAACAGGTATATTTATTAAATATAACTCAGCACAAAGGGTTTTTTTAGTTTTGGATCGTACAGGGAAGGGTTTTCACATTTGTTTTGCTGTCTGTGCCCCTGTTAAAGGGGTTGTCTCGCTACAAAGAATAGCTTTCAAATTGTAGGGAACACAAAATAAAGACATTTTCCAAATATATTGCTTTGTTCCTCTGTTTTCCCTAAGGAGATACAAGTGAGTTTATGACCTCCCTGGCTATTTCAGTCCCTCAGTAACTGACCTGTAAACAATTTCCCCTGCTTTTTTGTTCAATGAGATAACAGTGATGATGTCATCACACAGGTCCAGGCAGTGCCCTGTGATGTCAGCAGTAAAAAGCTTGATTTATGAAAAATAAACAGCACTGTAATTTAGGGCTTTTGTTTTGGGATCACATAAAATTCCTGTTAGTAGTTTGAGAAGCTATCTGATCTAATTAGCATCTGAAAGCACAGCAAGAGCTGTACAAGCAAGGAGCTTATGCAAATGAGTCAATCTGAACCAGGAAGTGACAGAGTATTTCATTCATGCATTCTCTGAAACTCTGAAGGGAGACAACTCCTTTAAGAAGATATGACCTCATTTTACATCATGGCATGCTAGAACTTGTCGTTCCACAGCTGCTATCTACTGTGGAACATGGAACTACAAGTGCCAGCATGCTCCATAAGCCTCCGTTTGTAACTAGGGGACAGATGTAAGTTAGAACAGTGTAGGTCGCGGACTGCGGGTATGTATTGTGGCAGTACTGGACGGTAGGTCCAGGTCAGAGATCTATTGTATGTGTAGTCAGTGGCTAGACGGCCTAGGGTTTATTTTTGTATCCTATACATGTTTTCATGTGTTGAAAAATAAAGCTGGTGGAATCCAGACTTAAAGAGAACCCTGTGTAAGCCTGCAAATCCGTTTACTAAAGCGGCGATCCCGGAGCTAAGGAACCCCAGGACGGTCCAAGATGGCGTCTAAACACATGTGAAGCGTTACATATGGTGGAGGATGCGGGCAAGATGGGCACAGTGTTGCATAATTGGCACGAACGGGTGTGTGAATGAAGTGGTGCAGAAGAATACTGCAAAGTGCATAGGACTGCTGAAGTTTAGCTCTGTGTTGAGCAAAGGTGTTTCTGAAGAGAGGAGGTGCACCTTTATACAGACTGTTCCTGTGTGGGAAGACTGCCTCACTCAAGAGAGTGACTCTGGGAGAAGGGGACGTACCCCAGTGCAGAGACTTGGTGGTCACAACTGGTGCATAATGCGACCCCGGGTGCAGGGGTTAAGTCCCTCGAGAGACTTGCTACAGCAGAATTTAAAGGGCCAGAGGCCTGACTGTGAGTTTTGCTAAAAAGTGACTCCCGAGCTCAGTGGAGCAAGGGGTTTGCCTTTAACGAGAGAGAGACACACCCGCAGTTATACTGGGATACAGACTGCCTGTGTGAAAAAGGGGTCTGTTTCTGCAGAAAAGACAGGCACAACCAATACAGAGACTGTGTTGCTGCTGGAAATTTTTCTTTTGACATGGAGGAATTGTTGAAGTGCATGCAGCAGGCAAATGCCCAGTTAGCGCAGACATTAGCCAAACAAAAGGCCGAGCGCGACCAAAGGATCCAATTGGCCGTGCAGGAGGCATTAGTGAAACAAAAGGCCGAGAGCGACCGGAGAAGCTGAATAGCAGTAGGTGAGGCTATGAGGAAGATGACTGCAGCGGATGATGTAGTGGCGTCCTGCAAACTTTGAGCGGATTGCGGTCCTTTGAAAGCTGCCGGCCGAACTGTGGGCTTTGTTCTGGCGCCCTTGCTGGTTGGCAAAGCCCAAAGGAGTCTTTTTGTAAAAATGCCCTACAGGACGCTGAAACTACCTAAATGAAGAGGGAGATTCGGGCATGCATGGTTAACCAGGACTGTTTATGTGCAAGATGGTACAGAACCAAAAGTGTGCAAATCTGTTGCCGAGGGAAAACCGACCGGACTACTGCAGGGGGCAAGGTCCAGTTTCCAAAAAGCAATGTGTTCCTTACCTGCAGGGGGTTAAATCCTCAACCGTGGGGAGCAACGGAGAAACCCATGGATGATGCCGTTACCAGGGGCAACCAACCTCGTCAGGAGAGGGCACAGGGTACAGTCCAGAAAAGGAGCGGTGTTGGAGGTACCACCAAGAGGCAGCTGTGCATCCGGAGTCCTCTGACCAGGAGGCCAGAGAAGATGCAGCCCCAAAAGTCGGGAGTCCCAGCGGTGTGGTGTCCCACCCTTGTTTGTCGGGGTCTTGCACCAAGAGGTTTCCAGAAGCTGCATGGACATCGGCCCAGGTTTGAAGACCGACTGGAATGGGGTAAGACTGTTCCTGTTAGTAACACCTATTGGGGACTGGTAAAATGTGCATAATTTTATGCAGGACTTTGCGGATTTAAAAGAAGTCCAGATATGCTGCAAGTCAAAGAGTCATGCGAGCACTGGGACTTTTAAAATCTGGAGGTAAAAGAGTCTGATGGACTAAATATATTGCATGTGGACATGTCATTTAAAAATCGTTTTGCTGCAATTATGTCTGGGGAAACCTGTATGTCTGAACAAGGTGCTATAGAATCTGCAGCCACAATAGCAGGGGGATTAGCTCAGGTGTACCCCTAGAGTTTCTTGGCTGGGGAATAAAGCAGTCGGTATGAGTCCACTAGGAAAATAGCAACCTGAAAATGGGTCCTAGTGCAGTCTCTGTTTTAAATCAGGGGCTTGCCAGTGTAAACCCAGAGGCTACACTGATAGCAATAGAGGAGACTAGCTCACGGTGCCCTAGAGGTGTAGGGGAGAGCAGCGCAAGTTACAAGGTGATGTGTGTTCTGTAGTGGATAGCCACCCTGAGATGTGCGCTGTCAGTGCAGCTTCTTGTGAAGTTAATGTAACGGGTGTTTTTCCAAAAGGGGAAACAGAAAACCCTGCAAATGGTGGTTCTGATGCCAGGTCTGAAGGTGCTTATGACAAGAGCGTGAATGTGATGGTGATTGAACCTGGTAGCGTGCTTATGTGCAGGAGTGAATCTGATTGTTCTACCGCACTGTGTGAACTGGGTGATATAAAAGAGATGCCTGATTCAGAAGCTGAGCATGCTCATATGGTGACCGTTACTGGAGATGGTGAGAAAATATCTCCATCCATTACTGAAGGTATGTACAGAACCAGTGAGTGGGGTACCCAGGGGAAGGTATCGCCTGAAGTGCACACTGGGAGTGTAGAGCATTATTCGGAAAGGGTAAATAGTGAATGTGGTAACCCTCTTATGTGTGACATGACTGGGGCCCAGTCAGTAAACATGTCCCCACATAGCAAGGCAGAAATAGTGGACTCCGGGATGGAGGAGTGTGTAAACAATGTACATGGATCTGGTGTTGACTTTGGTGGGTTATGTGAGTTTAGTAGTGGGCCAGATGCAGGAGGGATCCTGACGGATGCTGAGAGTTCTTCTGTGGTGACAGGTGTAGGAGATATGGAGGATGTGTCTCCACGTTGTGATGCAGAAAGTGGGTTGCTAGACATCACAGAGATATTGTGTGGGTTTAAAGCCTCATGAAGGACAGGGGAGGATGAAGGAATACTCAGACCCTAGTGATGGGCATGGTAATGTAATGGTGTCTGATGGATGGTCCATAGAAATGGAGATGGTCAGTAAGATAGACCCGGGGTTTCCCCTTTGAGAAGTGGCAGGCCGGAGTCCCAACGCAAGAAGAGGGCCAAAACGCTATAGTTGAGAGGACCAGTGTAGAGATGTCTGGACAGTATGAGGGTTTAACACCAGGTGTAGGTGACCTTGGGTTGGTAGGGACTGAACCGGATATCCATGAGGTCCAATGTGATGATGTCTGCAAAGTTGCAGAGCCTGGGTGCTGTATGCCTGCTGTTGAGAAAGGTAAACCAGCTGAGATGGTAAACAAAGGTCAAATACTACCAACGGTGATACCCCCTGTGATGGAAAGTGAAACATATGGCCCATACTTTGCCCCTGTTGGGATAAATGAAGGTTGGGAACCCTCAGTGGAGCTTCATGGCCCGTGACCGTTAAAGGAACCAGTTGAGCCTCAGAGTTTCCCATACGGTCAGTCTTGCCAAGGGGTTGGTGATGGCGAAAAGTATAGGCTTTACTATGGTCCTGCAGATTCTGAGCTACTGGAGAGTGGAAAAAACTATGATAAAAAGTCTGTAGATATGTCCCATAGTTATGGTGAGTGCACTGGCTGGGTTTTGGTAGCATCAGATGTAAGGGAGTTATTGACCTCAGAGACAGGTACCGGGGAGAAGGTAGTAAACCTGGATGGTATGCATGATTCTGGTGCTGTGCACTTGGAATTTGGAGACCACATGGCAGAAAGACAGCAGAGAAACAAATGGGAAAAAATCTGCATGTTTATGGGGGAAAAGAATTTCTACAGGCTTGAAACTGGAGTATAGTTCCCTGAAAGTATGGGTACCGCCAGGAAAACATAGGGCAGTCTGACTTAGGTAAAGTCGTACCAGAAAGTAGGATCTTTGACCCTGGAGGGAGTTTTGTGCAGGGTGAGAAAGACCTACGGCCTTTTTCAAAGGGGAGGGATATGTGGCAGAGCGACAGCAGGCAGTCGCATGTTCCTGCCAATAGGTGGAATACAGCAGTATACCGGCTGCAGACATGCCACCAAAAACCTGGTTTTGGTGGGGGAAGGCAACTATTTGGCATCAGTAACCATAGGTTACTGATACAGGTAGCCTGCATGGCTGCAATGCGGCTAGTAATGGGTTGCCTTTACCAGGACGGAGATAGCGTTGGGTGGGTTGCCGTCCCCACGTTCTAGGACGGGGTTTTGGGGCATCCCTGAAGACCTATAAAAAGCCTGTCTCTCCAGGTAATCGGGGGGTGTGGCTTTTCTACCATGAGAGTGGAGGAGCTGAGGAGAGGGCTCTTATCCCCCAGACTTGAGGAAAGTCTGAAGTATGTGAGAAATGTACTGTACTGGACGGTAGGTCCAGGTCAGAGATTAGAGAGGGTCTCTATTGTATGTGTAGTCAGTGGCTAGACGGCCTATGGTTTATTTTTGTATGCTATACATGTTTTCCTGTGTTGAAAAATAAAGCTGGTGGAATCCAGATTAAAAAGAACCTGTGTAAGCCTGGCAAATCCGTTTACCAAGCGGCGATCCGGAGCTAAGGAACCCCATGACGGTCCAAGTTGGCGTCCAAACGCATGTGAAGCGTTATAGTATATATATCTATATATATACACAGTGGGTATGGAAAGTATTCACCTTGCATGTTTTACTCTTTGTGTCTGAATACTTTCTGTACCCTCTGTATATATAATAGATAGATGGATAGATAACTCATAGTTGCCAACTTTTGAAAATGTAAAAGCAGAAGACTGAAGGGGGTGGCGCGCATAGCGCGCCGTGGCAAAAAGTTTGCATGGACACGCCCATCATTTTTTTTGTGCCATGCCCCGTCAAAAAAGCCCACCCCACTCCGCCTAACTGTAATGGCTTTGGAAGAAAGCCAGGTAGATGCCCTTATAGCCCGGTAGTAGCCCCCATAATCAGGTAGTGCCCCTTACAGGGAGGTTTTGATGCCCCTTGTAGCCAAATAGATGCCCCCCTTTGTTAGCCCGGTAGAGGCCCCCTTTGTTAGCCAGGTAGTTACCCCTTTGTTGGAGGCAGGTAGTTGCCCCCTTTAGTAGCCAGGTAGTTGCCCCCCATTGTTAGCCAGGTAGTGCCCACTTTAGTAGTCAGGTAGTTGCCCCCTTAGTGCCCAAATAGATGCCCCTTTAGTACCAGGTAGTTGCCCCTTATTGTAGCCTGTTAGTTGCCCCTTTTTGTAGCCCGTGTTTCCCCCTTATTGTAGCCAGGTAGAGCCCCCTTATTGTAGCCAGTAGTTGCCCCCTTATTGGAGCCAGGTAGTTGCCCCCTTATTGTAGCCAGGTAGTTGCCCCCTTATTGTAGCCAGGTAGTTTCCCCCTTTGTCAGTATGCCCCTATTGTAGCCAGGTAGCCCCTATTGTAGCAGGTAGTGCCCCTTATTGTATCCAGGTAGTTTGCCCCATTTTGTGGGCCCCCAGGTAGTGCCCCCTCTGTTGCCAGGTAGACCCCCCCATTGTAGCCAGGTAGATCCCCCCTATAACTAATAAAAATAAAATAATAAAAGTCACTTACCACACCAGGCCCCCTGCAGCTCCGGACATCTCCCGGCCGACCGACGTCTCAGGGGGAGTGAGAGCAGCCGCGTGTCACACCCCCTGCGACGCTGATCTGTATGTACAGTGTACACCAGTGCTGTACATACAGCGGGAGGAGGGAGGAGGGGAACGATCCCTCCTGCCTCCTCCCTGCACAGTGACACGCACTGGGCAGGTGAGTGGCCGCTGCGGCCGCTCACCGCCTGTAGCAGCGCCCGGCGGCGCCAGAGTAGCGCATTAGCGCATACTGTGGCGCCCCGGCGGGAGGAATGCCAACTCTGCCGGGAGGGCGGGGGAGGGGGGACCCCCATTAGCGGGACCCCCCCGCCAAAAGCGGGAGAGTTGGCATGTATGAGATAACTTAATATAATAAAAGTATATTAGAAATCTGATATGACCGATTTCATAGTTCATACATGTAATTCATTCAGATGCTTTTGTTCAGTCTCAGTTTTTATCACATATTTTGTATATTTTCTGCACCTTTCATTTTGGTCTGATCTTCCGAGGCCCTGACGTGACCTTGCAATCTTCTGCTTACAGTAACAGTCATGCTCAGAGAGTGCGTCTTAGCCGGATTAGCTGGCGGTGTAGTGGCCAATGAATGATTCCTCTGTGTTGGATGGAAAAATGAGCTTGCACAAATATTTGTAAAGTGGATTTTCAGTGGATCAAGAGCTGATGAACTGCACTAGAAAGTTTCCATGTAATCCATCAGCAGAAGTATATGTTGCCGAAAATAAAGTTAACCTTGTAGTTATTTTGGAATAGAAGTAAAGTTCATCAGTTAATACAGTATATATATATATATATAATATATATAAATTTATAATATAATATATATAATACTATTATATATATATATATATATAATATATATATATATATATATATATATATATATATATATATATATATGTATATAGATGGTCTCCCCTCCCTGGGGCTTGGAACAGGAGACCTCGCTCTGTCGGGAACATGGTAATTCTGTAGGAATAGAAATAATGGCAAATAAAGGAACTCGGTAAAGCTCAGGGTCAGGCTGTGATCCAATGCTCATTACTGATGATGAGTTGTGATAAGTTTTATCCATAAAATTTGATTGCAAAAACCTCTGTGCAAGACCACGAGCCTGATACCTCTGGAACATAAGCAGTTGAGTCACATTATTATGAACACTTCCTAATTTTGCCATGGTGAGCATATTCTAGTGCATCTCAAAAAATTACAATATCCCTGAAAAGATAATTGATATCAATAATTTAAGTCAAATAGAGAAACCCCTATAAATCATTACGTTAATGAAA